>ML093179.1:11674-84205 GCA_003697995.1 Taxidea taxus jeffersonii
GGACCCAAGGGGGATTTTGGCCTTTCTGGGTAATTCTTGAATATCTGATCACCTGTGGCCTAAGAGGCTTTTCAATAAAGCTACCCTTTCTGAGAGAAAAAACCTAATTCAGAGTGATGTCACTGGGTGAATGACGAAATCTAAGGTTCTCTAAGAAGGGTTCAGAGTTTGAGGCATAACACGTAATACAGCTCATTTCATTTTGGTAGTGGAAGTTCAATCAAATATGCAGTATTTGACATGAAGTCCTTGTCTCATTTCCCAAACTTTCTGGCGTGGATTTTCTAGAATTAGGAAGTTAATAAGGAAATAAAATGCATACTGCTTTAAAGAAAATGATAGTATTGGTATATTGGAGTAGCAGGTGCAGAAGGATCTTCTCACAGCAGATCATCAATACTGGTTCCTTGATGTTTTAGTCTGATCCCCTGGCCTTCCTCACAGCAGTTGTTTGAGGGTATTCATGAGATCCAGAGATGTTATTCTCATATGATTTTACTGTGAGATTTTTGGATACTGTGGAGAAATATCTGGTTATCATTATAAAATACACTTTTATTCACCACAAGCAGAATGGTCCTGTAACACTTCATTCCCTTAACTAATTTCAAGATTTTCCTATTTATTCTTACACTGTCTTTAGTAACATCACTCCTGCACCCCATGGACCTCACAGGGAGTGGATTCTTTTTATTTGGGAAATTCCAAATTGGTGTATTTCCTTTATCTTTCCCTGATAAACAACTTTGTCCAAGCCCAGCTGTGCCTGGCCTCCTAAAAAATATTTAGCTACCACTGTTCTCAAGAGATGGTTACTGTGTTCACAGAGTACTGGAAATTTTTCCTGCTCCATTAACTCCCCTATTTGTATCTTGGAACTTTTTTTTTTTTTTTCCTAGTGGACTATTTCTGCAATTCGTAGCTGTTTCCCTACAATGCAAAGTATGGAGTCAGTGACTGACATTAAATAATAAATGTCAGCAAAGTGATTACTCTCATTTGGAATTAATAATATTTTATTAAAATTCATAAGAGCACTCAGCTGGTAGCATCAGAACCAATTACTCATGTGAGCACTGAATGTGCCTTCTCAATTCTAAGTGTGCAGTAGCTCTTTCTGATTTAAGGAAAATACATCTTTGTAGTAGGTTGGAAGATCTAAGTTTTTAACTCTTCCAGTGTCTGTCTGAAGGCTAGATTAATACATGATGTAAGAGTTTAAATATTACGAACAGTAGAAATTTAACTCTTCTAAGGGAAAAATTCCTGCAGCAGGGTCTGATGACAGATGGTATCATTTTTAATTCCATTTGTAGAGATTGGCTCTTTTGTTAGGGTTTAAATCAGAGTACAACCTGGGTGAAAACCATCTTTAGTTCTGTTGGGTCTCAGAGTTAAATATTTGTTAGGAAAATAAAAAGGAAAAAAAAAACAAGCTAGTTGTTATTAAGTGCCTGCTTTCTATCCCTCCAGATCTATTCTCCAATGACCTCCATTCTGTATTTTCTTTAAGGGGCTGAACTTTATGGATGCTGTGGAAGAGACCAAGCCCCCTTGATTTCTGGGTTCATACAATGTTCAGCCATTAAGAAGACATGGTAAGAGAGCTGAAGAAGAGAGAGAAAAGGTAGCATTTTATGTCCCCTGGATCCTTCCCTAGGAGGTTGCTCCAGGCTATTTTTTCCATGAAATGTCCCTGCTTCTCTGAAGATGGCCCTCCCTATAAAACTGTCCAACCTGATGCTGGGTACTGCTTGTCCTCAATTTCTTCAGGCCCAGAGGTTGTAGCTGCTCTACAATTACTAGTTTCATGGTCTTCACTATCCCTTACAATTTTTTTTTAATAAATGTGATTATGCTATTTCCTAAAAGGATCCTGCATAATTTACTAGTCTTAACATAATATAGGTTTGAGAGGATGGGCCATCTATTTGTCTTTATTTTATTTTATTTTTGAGAGGGGTGATGGGGAGTAGGGGCAGAGTGAGATAATTTCAAGCAGACTCAGCGCTGAGCACAGAGCCTGATGCAGGGCTGGATCTCATGACCATGAGATCATGGCCCAAGCTGAAATCAAGAGTCAGAGGCTTAACTGACTGAGTCACCCTGGTACGCCAGGATATCTGTTTGTCTTATCTCCAAGTATAGTGTGGGGTAAGGGAGCCTGTTAAGTATATACAACTTCCAACCTTAAAAAACAAAAAACAAAAACTGGACTGTGGTACAAATGGTGAGTAGTATGAGTGGTGAGTGATAATGAGAGATGAGAAAATATATATCTGTAATATTTAAGGATATCCAGTTGGTATGCATTAATACAAACATATTGTTGCTAATAACTGGCTGCCAGGAATCTGTATTGACAAGTATTTCCGTTTTGTTTTTGTTTTAAGGACTTTATTTATTTATTTGAGAGAGAGAGAGAGAGATCATTAGAGAGAGCAAGCAGCAGTAGGGGGCAGAGGGAGACGGAGAAGCAGGTTCCCTGCTGACCAGGAAACCCAGTGTGAAACTCAATCCCAGGACCCTGGAATCATGACCTGAGCCCAAAGGAGACACTTAATCTACTGAGCCATCCAGGTACCCCATAAACTATTTTGAATATCACCCTGGTTCGTTACACTGATATATATTATTCATGTGGATCAATTGACTACTTGCTAACCCTTTTCCACCTGAAAATTGTCAGAGAAAAGCTTAATTAAAGCCTTAGAAAGCTATCAGAGAATTTTAAGATATTTTCAGCAATTAGAAAAGAGTTGATTTCAAATTCATGTAAAATATTTTGAAAAAATATTTTTAAAAATAATTATAAATGATTGATTCATATTACTGAAATTGTAATGCAATGGTTTTCACTTAATTCAAAAAAATACACACGTTAGTGTTTTATATTTTTAAAATATTTCATATTTCATATTTCAAATATAGTCTTGTGATGTTCAAATCAATGGAACTCAGTTGTGTTTGCACCCATTTGCAAGAAACAATTCACTTGCAACTACGTTATATATGAACTGAAAAAGAAGGAAAATACACCATAGTCACAATTTTATCATAAAATTCACAATAGCTATTTTTATAGTGATTTCTATGGTCTGAACAGCCACTGTGTATACCTCATAAGCAGTATCTTATATTAATTAGTACAATTTTATTTCACTTTTTCAGTTAAGAAAAATAGGACTTAG
Organism: Taxidea taxus jeffersonii; assembly: GCA_003697995.1. NCBI lineage: Eukaryota > Metazoa > Chordata > Mammalia > Carnivora > Mustelidae > Taxidea > Taxidea taxus. The sequence continues at coordinate 14,866 of ML093179.1, forward strand.
GTTTAACTGGCCCCAAAACATGCATTTAATTAGCATTTAACTGGACTTTAATCTGAAGACTGTTTAACTCCAAAACTCATGCGCTCAACCATTATGATAAACTGCTTCCTTGAACATTTTTATAGCTTAAGCCAGTTCCTATGTCTTTGTACAACAGAAATCAAAATTATTTGATGGGACGCCTGGGTGGCTCAGTCGGTTAAAGCCTCTGCCTTTGGCTCAGGTCATGATCCCAGAGTTCTAGAGATCCCAGAGATCCCAGAGCCCCACATCGGGCTCCTTGCTCAGCAGGGAGCCTGCTTCTCCCTCTGCCTCTCCCTGCCTCTCTGTCTGCCTGTGCTCTCTCTCTCTCTCTAACAAACAAATAAATAAAATCTTAAAAAAAAAATAGAAACGTCAGGTATTTTATATATCTGAAGACCAAATATGAATTTTCAAAATTGTCAGTATATTGCAATGTCTATTTGCATTTTATCTTTGGATTAAATTTTCTACTCCTCACTTTAGTTAATGAGCAAGCCCTCTATTTTTTTTTTTTACTTTATTTAAGCTTTATTTAAACATATGATGTAACCCCACCACCCTCACCCAACCCCTCTTCCCCCCACCCCCCTCAGTTTGTTTTATGACATTAAGAGTCTCTTTTGGTTTTTCTCCCTCCCGATCCCATCTTCTTTCATTTTTACTTTTCCTACCACCTTAACTCCCACCCCCGTTGCATCTCCACTTCCTCATATCAGGGAGATCATGTGGTAGTTGTCTTTCTCCAGTTGACTTATTTCGCTAAGCATAATACGCTCTAGTTCCATCCATGTCGTCGCAAATGGTAAGATTTCATTTCTTTTGATGGCTGCATAGTATTCCATTGTATATATATATACCACATCTTCTTTATCCAAGCCCTCTATTTTTTAAGCTATTTTTATTAATTTTGCAAGTATAGCGATTATAAAGTGAAGAGATCACTAATACTGACATTGGATAATACTTTTTTTTTTTTTTTTGCTTGATTTCATAGCAAAAACCTTAGGGAATTAAATATGTTTCTACCAGCAGAAGTTGTTCAATTACATAGTATTGTGGTTCTCTTGTTCTTTTCCTGAGTTCAGTGAAAAATAAGCATAAAAATAAAATTCTACACTATCTTTATAGACATCATTTTTTCCTCAAGATTCATGAAATAACAGTTGCTCAAATGGAAACTAGTTTTAATATTTTTTATTATTTTATAACTTATATTTTATAATTTATATTTTAAATTTTTAAATTATTTTTTATTCCCTTTAAAGATATTAAAGCAGATTTCTCAGCAGCTGAATATCAAATGTGTTCTAATGGGTTCACTCTTTCATTTCTTCTCTTTGGCCTTTTCAAGCATATAACCATATATGCTTGAGTATGTGCACATAGACACACTCATATTATCATATGTAATATATATATGTATATGTATATGTAAGGCATGTATTTAAAACACACCTGACTTGCTTTCAAGCCCACTGATTTTGGAAATAAAGGTTGTTTGTAACATAGATGTGATTGTTAGGGAGCATTTTAGATGAAAATGCAGTCAGCCTAGATTATAATGCATTGTGTTGCTTGTAGTCTTATTTTATTTTATTTTTTTGTATAATTAAAAGAGCAGACCTGGCTTTAAAACAAGCTTATTCCATTTCTGTTGCCACTAATTCTCCCCTTCTCACTCCTGCCAGTTCTTACGGGATTCACAAATATGCTTCCTTTTCTGAGCAGTGGCTCATAAATACAAAAGAGAAAAAAGTCATTAGAAAGCAGGTCTCTTCTAGGGGCATGGACAGCTGCCTAGAGGGCACTCAATCATGCATTTTGACTTTGGTAATTGAATGCTGTATCCATTTCTCTGCCACATTATCATAAAAGTAAGAGTACCTAAGGAAATGCAGTGTAACAGCTAAATATTTGTTGAATAACATTGCTAACTCTTTTAAATAATCTCATAACAAGGAATAAAGGGATCAGGAAAAACAACAACAACAACTAGGGATTCCAATTTTCCTTTTTATTATATATATTTTTTTAATTTCTGAAATGGTAATTTCTGCTTTTAGTGCTGTCCCACCTATTATAATAAAAGCATGTGGGAATCTGGATTTTCCTATAAGGGACTTAAGCAGTCCATTCTCTTCAATTAAAAAAAAATGTGCTAATATACCTTTTTTTTTTCCCCTTCCATGACATTCTTAAAATCTGTGTGCCTAAACAAATTAACATTCTATTCTCAGCAGACTCATTTGGAATATAGAGCATGTTCACTGAGCGATAGGTAGGCCATTGGGAATTTAATCAGAGGAGCCAGGAGAAGAGGGATATTACTAGTTTGTATCAATTGTTAGATATCATATTTTATAGGACTTAAAAAATAAGATATATTTCCTCACTGTAACAAACTTATCTTCCTTCCACTTTATTCTATACTTCACCTATCCTTTTGCAATGCATGTTCTTGATCATAAAAAGAGATAGCAGATGGGGTTTGGATGCACAATCTGTACAGACTTTGGAACAATGACTGTGATGTCAAGACAGAGATTTTTAATTTCTTGGAATCCCACATAGAAACATAAAAGGAAGCTATTTAGCAGAAATAAAAAAGCCATTGACACAACAAATGTAGGTACAAGTTATCACCATAAACCAAAATACAGGCAGTAAGGAAAAACCACCAAAGTTACACAATTTATTTGGTATCAGAAAGTAGAGGAGTACAATGTGGAGTGTTATAGACTGCAAACAGGAGAACCCTGAAAATAACCAAGAGGAGTTTACTGGAAAGGTTGGTGGCCTAATTTGAGAATGGTCATTGAAATTAAAGTTTCCCCCACTCTGATAGTGCATGAGTACCTAGGACATCAGTAAGGACTAAAGATGCCTAGACCAGTCTAAGGTCTGTAAACTCTCAAAACCGACCCCAGGGCTTTTTTCTAGGACATGGCCTTACACCAAGAAGAAACTCTGGAACCAGAACAAAAACTGAGCAGGATAGGGGATAATAGAGATAGAGAAAAGAAAAAGGTACAGATGGGAAGAGAACAAAGGCAGGAAAAGCCCAGAAAGTAGGCTACAATATTTTTTACCTCTACATGAAAACAAAAGAAGTTAGAGCTCTACGAAACTAGGAATGCTACCTTGAACGTGTTTTCAGGAAGTTTATGAAACAAATTTTACAAAAAATGAGCACTCAGTGAAAATCAAGATCAAAGTCTATATACGTCCATTACACAAAGAATAAGGACCAAAATATTTTTATGGATGGCATTAAAGTCATAACTGAAAAACAAAACTTTAACCTCCAAAATTACTAAAAGAATTAAGAAAATGACAAAAACGTGAAAGAGTAATATAAATCATCATTACAAAAACTCTGATATGAGCTACTTGAACATGGAAAAAGAACTAGAAACAAAATAAAAAATTTTAGAAATGAAATGTAGAAGAAACACAAGACAACCCTGATGCCTGTATTGCCTACTGATGCATAGTAGGTCAGCCCAAAATGTAGCAGTTTCAAACTGAAAAAAACATTTATTTCACAGTATGGGCAAGACAGAAATTGTGTGCAGTTTTCCCTGATGCCTCCAGCTCAGGGACTCTTACAAGGCTGAAACCAAGATGTCATCCTGAGTAAAGTCATTTCAAGGCTTGGGAGGAGAGAGTCCGCTTTCAGGCGTATTCCTGTTACCTATTGCAGGTCCCAGATCCCTTTTTGGCTAGGTGAACCTCCCTAAGTGAACAAATGAGAGTGAAAGAAGGCAAGGAAGGTGGAAATCACAGTCTTTTTATAACCTAATCCCAGAAGTGCCATCTTCTTGTTTTGGGTGCATTACCTTTATTAGAAGTCCCTAGAGCCAGCCCACCTTCCAGGGAAGCATGAGAATAACCAGAGGTGGAGATCATTGAGAGTCACCTCTTACGATGCTATATCATAATGCCTTACAATATTTCAGAGGTAAAAAATTTTAAAAAGAAATGAAAAAAATAAAAATGACAAGTATTAAAGATAGGTGGTGAAGGTTTGACATATTGCTAATGGGACACTATGAAGAAGCAAATCAAAGCAAGGGATCACAACAAATACCAAAAACTATAAGAAAGCTTTCTTGAATTAATGAATGTAGGCAGAGGATATATTGCTTCTAACCTAATTAAAGTTGAGGCAGGCATTCGTTCTATCCCTCCTGATGAAAAAATACAGCATTGCAGTCATTGCCAAGTGCCTATAACTTACACTATTATTTAGTGTTTTCATTTAACTGATTTTCTGAGATTTTGTTTACTCTAGCATTATATCCCGAATTTAAAATGTCAGCTGTATTTTCTAATATACACTAAAGTAAGTAATTCATACCTTATTTATTTATTTATTTATTTATTTATTTATTTGTTAGGTATACATATGTTCTACCTAAAACCGAATAGTATACTATATGAGGTAAAAGTACCACACTTTGGGAAAGACTTATCTAGCACATAGTAAGTGTTCAATAAATGTTGGGTTATTTTGACAGAGATTAGGAAATGGTTATAAATGGGTATGTTCAGAACTACCCCTGAAACTGGAAAATCTAGGTCAGCGTTAATGTCAAAATAGTGAGTTAGCTAAGACATTCATGAAATACAGAAGTTAGCATGACAATGAAAGAATCAGTCTATTCTTATGAGTTTTGTGGGCATGATTGCGTTTTTTTTTTTTTTTTTAATTTATTTGACAGAGAGAGAGAGAGAGATCACAAGTAGGCAGGGAGGCAGGCCGAGAGAGAGGAGGAAGCAGGCTCTCCACAGAGCTGAGAGCCCGATGCGGGGCTCGATCCCAGGACCCTGGGATCATGACCTGAGCTGAAGGCAGAGGCTTTAACCCACTGAGCCACCCAGGCGCCCCATGATTGCGTTTTCTTACATTCAGTGGCAAGTAATCTCTTATCCCTTAGCTTGGACTTTGATATTGTTTAGTGAAGGTGAATGTGGTATGCTGAAGTGGCAGTTACTAGCTCTCTTTGGCTTTGTGTCACTTTCCAAGGTGCCAGATGGATGTATTGTGTGCAACACTAGCTCATAAACTATTTTGGTATTTTTCTATTTCAGGATAAATTCTTCATATGTACGGTACTGATAGAGATGTACTGTTAAGAGGTGCCTGCATCTGCCACTTTCTCATCCGGTTAATAGGTGACTATGTAATCATTTGTCAAACAGTATTCTTTGCTGAGCTGACATCTGCATCTCTAATAATTTTGCATAATTAGGCTATAAATAGTTCTTTTGTAAAATTAGGATAATGAATAAAGTTTAAAGGTATATGAATACATACATGTAATTGTTTCATGGAAAGTAATCCTAAACAAAGCAAAAGAAAGGTAACTGGTTAGAAATATATAAGAAATGTGATCCTTGAAAGAAAATCCTCTTTCTAGAATTCCTAATAGTGACAAGAATGAATGCTAGACCTACAAAATTCATAGACTTTAGACTTCGGAGAACAAGTACTATCAATAAAAAGTAACTTAATTAGGATAAAAAACTTCTGGCCCCCAAACACAGAGGAAACTAACAGGGAGAAAGAGGCATTAAAAACTAAGGTCCATAGTTTTACTGTAAGAGAAAATGGGGGAAAAAAAGTTTCCCCTTCAGCAGCTGGCACCTTTACAATTCCCTGATTATGGAAATTGCTGGGACTTTAGTGCTTGGCCAGGTTATAAAGTGAATGAATAGTTTAAAAACATTCTAATTTAAAGTGTGTGTATCTTTTTTTTTTTCTTCTTACTTCTTTTGGACTGTAGCTTCATTTTTATTCCTTTTTGAATTTTCTCTCTGTGGAAATCCAGAGGAAATTAAGTCTTATACCATGTTCCAAAACTCTACAGTGAAGTTATTTATCTGTTTCCATTTCTCCATCTCTAGGTACCACAATAGACATTCACAGAGGAATGTTTGAAATGGCAAGATGTAAATTATATATGAAATTTAAAATGCCTCTGCACTGAGGGGAAATAGTTGTTCTGGGTAATCACAGTTCCTGGGTACTAGGAAGCAGGTCTACATCATGGAGCAATAAAAAGAATGTTCTTTGGAAGTTGTATATGGAGCAGAGGTTTGCTGTATCTATGAGCATAGCCTACCCCCTCACTCATTATAGTCCACTAACACAGGACTTCATTTTCTTTTCTAATGTACAAAGATCTCCCCGAATATGTAAGGATCTTGTATGAGGTTATTTGTTCTTCCTGAAAAGAACATATTCCCTGTCTTAGTCAGTTTGGGGTGTATAACAAAATACTATAGACTGGTTGACTTATAAACAACAGAAATTTATTCTCATGGTTCTGGAGGCTGAGAGGTCCAAATTCAAGGTTCTGGCAGATTTAGTATCTGATAAAGCCTAGCTTCTTGGTATGTTCTTGCTATGTTCTTGCTGTGTCCTCACATGGCAGAAAGAATGAGGTAGTTCTCTGGGGTTTCTTTTAGAAAGGCACTAATCCCATTCATGAAGACTCCACCCTCATGGCCTAATCATCTCCCAGACACCACCTCCTAATACAATCACATTGGGGGTTAGGATTTCAACATCTGACTTGAGGATTCAGACATTATGTCCAAAGCAATCTCAGTTTCCTCAAGGTACTTACTTGTCATTAAGGTCTTAACCTAAGTGTTCCTCTAGGAGTCTTATCCTAAAGCAAGATAACTTCCTCTTTCCTCGTACTCATGCAACCTACATTTCTGTTTTAAATAATATATTAAAATTATAACTAAGTAATTCTTCATATAACCTTTGAGTTCATGTATTTTGCCCCTGCATGATTTTATTTATCACTAAACTGTAAGAGGAGCTTAACAACAACAACAAAATAATAAATAAATAAATAATTTTTTTTTTAATGAACACATGAATAATTAATTAAATGGCATTTACCAGCTTAGTGGCAGGCTGGAAACTTTCTCTTTGGCTGATGGACTTCCACAATAGATGGAAGTAGAGTATAGGAGAAAAAGCAATCTATTTGGAGTCAGAACTTTTAGGTTCAAGTGCTGGCTCTACACATTTTTAGCTGTGTGCTAGTTAAAAGACAGCCTAAGTGTTAGGTCCCTCAACTGTAACATACATCACTCAAACAGACACTTCCCTTTATTTAAAAACTATTTAGATATTCTAAACTGTAGACAAGGGTTCTTTACAATGGGAAAAAAAAAAGGCATGTTATATAGTACAATATTGTTCATGCAGGCAGTGACCTGCAGAGTTTAGCAAATGTTTCTTAATATCCCAAATGTCTTTGACTAAAATATAGGAGAAAATGATGAAATTTTGTGTCTTAGAATTTTCACTAAAATGCTAAACAGAATGGTAACAGTAGTCACAAAACTTGCAAAGTTCAGGATTAGCTTGGCATTGCACTTAACAGAATTTCAGAAAGAATACTGCTAATATTTAGGTTTCTGAGCTTCTTTGTTTTCTTGGATTGCTGTGCACAATGTCAAGGTTGAAGTCCAGAGATTAAAATTAGGGGACACCTGGGTGGCTCAGAGGGTTAAGCCTCTGCCTTCGGCTCAGGTCATGATCTCAGGGTCCTGGGATCCAGTCCTGCGTCGGGGGGTCTCTGCTCAGCGGGGAGCCTGCTTCCCCACCCGCTCTCTCTGCCTGTCTCTCTGTCTACTTGTGATCTCTCTCTGTGTCAAATAAATAAATAAAATCTTAAAAAAAAATTTAGGTTCTATCTGAGATAAAATGGTAAATTCAACCCATTTAAATAAACAATTTTTCAGTATTATTATATGCATAATTCTTTCTGAAATGGTTAAGAAGATAGTGAAAACATGCAACAGCCACTACTTTGAAAAGGATTTATATATAATAATGATACAGAAATAGCCATGAGGTAGGTAGAGGCTCTTTTCTCATGCAACATAATAAGTTAACCCCGGCCATCAGGTGGGCTGTGGAGAGGATGGAGTGCTGACTTGCCCACCTACTAGGTTTTCATGCGCACAATATCCAAATTCACTCTCACAAGTTAGATAAGCAGAAACTTAAAAAGTTGGGACCAAGGATCAGGATGACAATTTGAACTTAGTCTTGAACTTCTCCATCAGCTCTAAATATAGCAAAGAAAGAATTTTTTTTTAAAGATTTTATTTATTTATCTGACAGACAGAGATCACGAGTAGGCAGAGAGGCAGAGAGAGAGAGAGGAGGAAGCAGACTGTCCGCAGAGCAGAGAGCCCGATGTGGGGCTCGATCCCATGACCCTGGGATCATGACCCGAGCTGAAGGCAGCGGCTTTAACCCACTGAGCCACCCAGGTGCCCCAAGAATTTTTTTTTTTTTAAAGATTTTTATTTATTTATTTGACAGACAGAGATCACAAGTAAGCAGAGAAGCAGGCAGAGAAAGAGGAGGAAGCAGGCTCCCTGCTGAGCAGAGAGCCCGATGTGGGGCTCGATCCCAGGGCCCTGGGATCATGACCTGAGCCGAAGGCAGAGGCTTTAACCCACTGAGCCACCCAGGTGCCCCAAGAATTTTTTTTTTTTTAAGATTTTTATTTATTTATTTGACAGACGGAGATCATAAGTAAGCAGAGAAGCAGGCAGAGAGAGAGGAGGAAGCAGGCTCCCTGCTGAGCAGAGAGCCCGATGTGGGGCTCGATCCCAGGACCCTGGGATCATGACCTGAGCCGAAGGCAGAGGCTTTAACCCACTGAGCCACCCAGGCGCCCCGAGAATTTTTTTTTTTAAACAAGAAAATAATTAAGGTATGGTAAACTCAAAACAAGCAAAAATCTCCCTGGACCAGAAAGGGAATAAAAAATCACAGTGGTAAGTTAGTAATCAGGGACTAGAGCCAGGGCATGCTGGGCTCTGGGTCTGGATGCAGCTAGGATTTGCTTCCTACAGAGTAATGGAATTCAAAGTTCACTGTGCGTGGCAGTAGACCAGAGTCAAGTTAATTGCATGAAACCTGGGGCAGATGTGGGTCTCACAAGCCTATGAAATATGGTCAATAGAAAGTTATGGAAAAATTAAAAAAAAAGTTATGACTACTGCCTAGAGCTGTAGTTTATATAAACATGCTTGCCTGCAATGTTGAAGGTTACAAAAAAACCTTACCAACAGGATCTAAAATTAAGCCATTCTACATTTAGTGACTGACTTTGAGATAAGCTTATATTCATGACAGAACTATAACTTTGAGCCATTTAAAAAAAAAAGAAAAAGAGGTACTGAAATAGAGTTCCATTGGGAACCAGATTTTATCTAGGAAAAAAAGCAGATCTCTGTGGCAACCAGAAAACAGACTTTCCTACAATGGAGTACTTGGAAGGAGACTTGATCTAGAGAGTAAGGTCTTGTGCTATTCCCTAAGCAGAGTCCAGAGAGTTGATAGCCTTTATACAGTAAGTAGCTATAAGGTCCATTGAAGGCCACACAGATACCAGTTCTTAGATAAGCTGTAGATCTGTAGGTCCATCTGGAGATGGGCTAACATCTGTATTATGGTCATAGCGGAGAAGATTTTTCAGACCCACAGGGGCTCACAGAAAAACAAAAGTTACCTTGAGGTCAGTGACTGATGATCATTTGGATTGATAGACATCTCAAGGGCTACTGCTAGACATCTCAAGGATCATAGCTCATGTTTTCTGCCTTTCCTTCACATACCTTGCCTTAGAACAAGATAAGCCTCTTAGGCACAATCCAGTACAAAAGGAAAATTTTAATTTGATCAGTATTATTTTCTGCTGCTCCGATAAATGTGAGTTTAAAATAGAAATTATGTTGCCTTGCCTACTAAGATTCATACCAGTTTCCAATCCAATTAATTCAGTCAAGTAAAATGTGATTCTATGTTACTAAAAGGTTAATGAATTGGACACGAAAGCTGGACAAGTTAACCAGACAATAGGGCCAGGGGTCCAGATACACCATTCAAATTCTCTGTCCTGGCTGGAGTTTGGCACCGTTTATTGGTAGTTGTTGCTCTGGCTTAAACTTTGATGAGAGTGTCTAGCCCAAAGTGGTAGCACACAGCAGAAATTCCAGTTATGTCCTTCTTGTGGGATCCCTTCTTGTAGGGAACCACATTTTGCATCTCATTTCCCTGGAAAGCAGACATTTCCTCCAGGTTACCCCTTCTACCACCATCTTTCCTGAGGAGGTGGTAGGAGAATTATCTATATATAAATTTTGTGTTATGGTAGAAAAATTTATTCAATATAAAAACAACACTTTCTCCTTGAAAGCGGCAGATTGGGTGTAACTGAATCTGCCTTTTTTTTTTCTTTTTAAAGATTTTATTTATTTATTTGACAGAGATCACAAGTAGGCAGAGAGGCAGGCAAAGAGAGATAGGAGGAAGCAGGCTTCCCGCTGAGCGGAGAGCCCGATGCGGGGCTCGATCCCAGGACCCTGGGATCATGACCTGAGCCGAAAGCAGAGGCTTTAAAGCCACTGAGTCACCCAGGCGCCCCTGAATCTGCCTTTTAATATCCTTCTTCCCCTTTTCAATCTTTTTATCACCCTAGTTATAAACAAAAGGTACCCAGTATAATCCCGAAAGGGCCAACATTTCCTAAAGTGGCTTTCCTAAGTATTTTTAGTAAAAAAGAGACACTGATTATTTTGCCATTAAACTTGACATGGCTTTCTCCTCTCCACTTTCATCCTAAACCCAGAATCACTTCAGCTCATGTCCAACTTTGCATAGAATAAAAGTGAAATCAACCTCCTGAGGAGCCATGCGGATACTCTTTGACAATTGCAGTATAACAAACCAACAAACAAGATGAGGACTAAAAAAGTTCAGTGTTAGATTTTTAAAATCTTGAGTCATCTTAAATGTCCATTCTTATAAGATGATGCTTAAATAATTCATTAGAAACATAGATTGTTAAAATAGGTCAGAGGCTGAACTTACAAGGAAGAGAATGACCTTGTGTTTCGCGCACGTGTGTATGTGTATGTGCTGTTAAATTAACAGGGAAAAACAGACTTCTTTATTTTAAAACCTCATATTTTTAAACCCCTATATTCTGGCAAAGAAGAGACAGTAGTATATTTCTACAACTTGAGCATGTGTGTTTATAGAGGAAAGGGGAACAAAATATTTTGTGTTCTAGACTCAAAGAAAGGATTTCAGTGCGGAGAAAAGTGAAGGATGAAGGCTGGTGCTTAGAGCTGGGGCTATGATGAATGTTCTTTTTTTTTTTTTTTAAGATTTTATTTATTTATTTGACAGAGAGAGAGAGAGATCACAAGTAGGCAGAGAAGCAGGCAGAGAGAGAAGGGAGAAGCAGGCTCTCTGATGAGCAGAGAGCCCGATGTGGGGCTCGATCCCAGGACCTTGGGATCATGACCTGAGCTGAGGCAGAGGCTTAACCCACTGAGCCACCCAGGTGCCCCACGAATGTTCTTGATTCCCAAGATTGCCAGGCGGGGAGCTGGGTATCAAGTGTTTGAATGCTCCATGTGAGCCTGGGCCTCTCAGCAGGGAGCATGACTGAGACCAGAAATCCACCTCCCAATATAATGTCAACCCAATTGTTTGGACAATCCTGGGAAGGGAGAGGTGTTCACTAAGAATGATTGGTATGCAGGACCTGTCAACTTTGGCAAGCAGGGAAACAGAGTGAGATTTGGAAAAATCAAGGAACATAAGTATTTGTACACATTCATACCTAAGATAAAGAGAAATTATCAAATAAGCATCTATGAATGTTTACCAACACATTTTACTTTTCCCCAAAGCAGATTTTATAGCTAAAATTTTCATTTCTACAAAACGCTGATTTCTCATTTCCTGTGGAAAAGTGGGGTTTTCCTTTAAGCTTAACATTTTATTTCAGGCTCACTCTCCTTCAGTTGCACTTACTTGTATCTCTGTGATAATGTTTCTATAAGCACTTAGAAATGTTTAAGAAAGATGAGGATTTCAAACGTCTTAAAATTGAATAATAAATCATCAAGGATAACTGTATGCTCATAGTGCTTACTATGCTAAAATCTTTGAATGCAAATATTTATTTAGAAATGGATACCATAACCTGAAACTATAAACTGCCATTTTTGTCACATACTAAATTTTAATATCTACTTTATTCTATTTATTGGTTGATTCTATCACAATAATCTTAACCTATTCTGAACCAATATAATGTGGTTTTAAGTTTAAGGCAATCATCTAGTTCATGTAGTATCAAAAAGCATATCCTTTTTGTATTTTTAAAGTAGTATTTTACTATTTTTTAAATGGCTATTTAAGGATGTTTGCCTTTCCATCTTAAATTTGAATTATTTTTTATTATTTTTTTAGAGAGGGAGGAAGAGAGAGACAGAAAGAGCATTGGTGGGGAGGGGGGTGGAGGGCAGAGGGAGAGAATCTTAAGCAGGCTCCACACCCGGCACAGAGTCCAACACAGGGCTCCATCTCACAACCCTGAGATCATGACCTGAGCTGAAATCAAGAGTCAGATATTTAACCAACTAAGCCACTCAGGTGCACCTTAAATTTGAATTATTTATTTATTTATTTTTTTAAGAATTATTTATTTATTTGTCAGAGAGAGTGGGCACAGGCAGACGGAGTGGCAGGCAGAGGCAGAGAGAGAAGCAGGCTCCTCCCCGAGCAAGGAGCCCCATGCGGGACTCGATCCCAGGACGCTGGGATCATGACCTGAGCCGAAGGCAGCTGCTTAATCAACTGAGCCACCCAGGTGTCCCAAATTTGAATTATTTTAACCCATTTCTTTAAAAAGTTAAATTCTGGGGGCACCTGGGTCGCTAGGTCATTAAATGTCTGCCTTTGGCTCAGGTCATGATCCCAGGGTCCTGGGATCGAGCCCCGAATCGGGCTCTGTGCTCAGTGAGAAACCTGCTTCGCCCTCTCCCACTCCCTCTGCTTGTGTTCCCTCTCTTGCTGTCTCTCTATATATATCAAATAAATAAATAAAATCTTTAAGAAAAATTCTGTGCAAAGTTGTGTTTATTTATATTTATATATTTGCCTATATTTATATTTACATTTAGAGGATGGCTGGATCTTAAAGGGCCTTACAAAAACCTCAAGGAGTCTGGATTTTTTTTCTCAAGGTCAGTGAGTTTAAGTGCATTTCTTGAGACCCAAAATGAAAAGGCTCAGAGAAACGAAAAATTTGACAGAGAGACTATTTTGCTTATAGTGTGAGTGGTGATTGAAGTAAAGGGGACAAGATCTGAGACAGGAAGCTCAGTAAAGCAGCAGCTGTAATGTTTAAGTGAAATATGAAGAAAATGAAAAGGCCTAAAAGAGAGATACAAGAGTAAGGACAGATAAGTGGACAGATTTAAAAGATAGTAGACCTGAGTGCTGAGCAAGGCATGAGAGAAGCATAAATCTCTTGACTTGTTTGCCACATCCAGTGATCAAAATGTAATACAATATCTATACTACATGGGATAGAGTGTAGCCAGAGAGCAGGGAGTAATAGGTAAATGTGTTTCTGATAGAACACTACATTCAAAAGGCAGGAAGCAAATGTCATGAAATAAGTATAGCTGTATAAACAAAAACAATGTAAAAGAGAAAAAAAATAAATATATCAGAAGCTACCCTAAATAAAAGAAAAATGTTTAGTTATAAATCTAGTCACTTGTTTTACAGAAAACAATAAAATATTAAAAGAGGGTGCTTTTTTTTTTTACTATCGCTCATAATAAGTATTTTTAAAAGATAGCATTTTTCTTTTTAATTTAAAAGATAGCATTCTTGACTGTTTATTATGTGGCTGACTGTGTTGAGCAACTACCAATGTTATTTCATTTTCTCCTCATAGGCTTCCTTTCAAGTAAGAGTGCTATGATTCTCCTCTTTCTTATTTATTTTCGTACAAGTTGAGGAAGTTGCTGCTTATAGATATAAATTACTTGCTGAACGTCCCTGATACACTGACAAGTGACAGAGTCAGAACTGATGTGCAGTTAACGTTGAATAACTTTCTTAAGTTGTTTTTTTTTTCTTGTAGCCTTCACTGTACTGTGTGCATATTCAGCACTAATTACTGTCAATTAATACCTATTTTTGGGGCTTCAGAGAAGAGACAGCAATTACAGATAATGGAAGAAGATTTTTTTTTAAATACACAAACCCAAAATACATTATTTACAAACATACAAAAGCAAAAAGAACATACTGATAAGGCCATGTACTTTTAAAGAACCTCTAGCTACTATCATTCAGAAAAGCATATGGCAACCAAGAAAGGTTCAAGGAAAATTTCATGGCTCCATATATTAAAATCTATGAACCAGCATTGGTATTCATGTTCTAACTACCTCTATTGATAATGTTCATTTTGGCCATAAGAATTTTCATTATGAATTGGAATGTCTTCACCTTCAACCACAAATTTACTAGTATTATTCCTCTTCTCTCTGGAGTTATTTGGGTCATGTGGAGAGCATGAAATAGAAGAAAGCACATTTCCTTACATCCTTACATTCATGATTTTTTTTGCATAATTCTTTTTTTTTAAGATTTTTTATTTATTTGACACGGAGAGAGAATAAGAGAGTATAAGCAGGCAGAGTAGGAGGTATAGGCAGCAGGAGAAGTAGGATCCCACTGAGCAAGGAACCCCATGCAGGGCTCAGTCCCCAGGACCCTGGGATCATGACCCGAGCCGAAGGCAGACGCCCAACCAATGGAGCCACCCAGGTGTCCCAATATTTTTGTATAATTCTGAACTGGTTTCCACAGGATGTTTTTCAGTATAAGTGAGCCTCCAAAACCCATTCTAATATTATGCTCAGTGACCTTCTTTTTCTGTTTTCAATAAACAGGGATGCAATGCATTTTCAACAACTAAAGTTATTCAGCAAAGCAAATAGTGTTAAATATAGCAAAGGGCATGATGATCAGGCTAAGAAGTTAAGGCAATCATCCAGTTCATGCAAATTTACATAGAACCAGACCCTGTTGCCTGCCTTTCAATTCGAGTGAGGTGAAAGTTGCAGTTACGTGCTGTGAGCACAATCAGCACTGTGTTTTCTGTGGTAGTCCAGGCTCCATGAATAGTGCCGGCATCATTTAAGATAAACTTGCTACTCAGTTCATTTGTGCTAAAAATGGTTAACTAAAGAAGAGCGGTTTCTCTTCTCTCTTTGACATGTAGTCAAGTACCTTCTAATACAGGGTGATGGGTTTTTGGCAGTGATAGTGGTAAGAAAAAAGTGCTTTATAGTGACAAACCATTCAATTGGGTTCAGCAAATGGGAGAAAAAAAGGGGGGTTATCACAATAGAGAGGGAGCAGGCATTTGAATACCAAAGAATGACACTATATTTTTCCAGCTCTGCCCCTTATTAGCTGAATAAACAAGCTTTTAAGTCTATTTGAGACTGAGTTTCCCCCATCAGAAAGTGAAGTTAAAAACACCTCATTGGTTATGCGGAGAAAATGCAACCCGGATCTGCACATAGTATCAGCAGACACTGGCTTCCATCTTTTCTTTGTCCTTATTCTTCTATCATTACTCTTCTCCCATTAATTAGTTATATTCTGGAGGAAAGAAAAGCTACATTCAAATGATATGAAGGTACCATGTGCATTGCTAACTATTTCTCTTGCTCTGTGGGCTGGCTGATTTCTAATTTTTTTTTTCCCCCTGTGAAATCTGCTCATCTTCCCTGTCTCTAACTCCTCAGTCATTTACTCCTCATGATATTTTTCCAAAACAAAAACAAAAACCCAAAAAACACAATTATCTCCTGACAATCTATTTGTCGTGGTCCCATTCTCCATTAATCATTTTTTTCCAATAAATAAATTAGTGCCCCAGTCTAACGAACAGTTTATATTTTGATCATGGCCTTTAGGAAGTAATTTCCTAACTCAAAAACTCTGGGGAATACTGACCTCCTTGTTCTCAACTTCTGTGACGAGGAAGGCTTGGAAGCTCTAGGATCCTGCTTGGAAATTTCCAAGTTTGGTTCTAGATCTGGGAAACTCCCAGCCTAAGAGGAACAAAAGAGAAGAGCTAATGGCATCTTTAAATGGCTGACAAATATTGAGAGTGGAACATGAATTGAGGAAAGATCTGGAATAGCCATTAAGAATGGGAAGTTCTAGTCTTCATTCTGCTCATATTTCACTGTGTAACCTGAGCAATTTTTCCTCAAAGGAAAAACGTACATTTGGATTCAAGGATTCCTAAAAAAAAAAAAAAAAAAAAAAGCTTATATTTTTATGATTCCACAAATAATGTCAGGAATTAATGTTACTTTATATAAAAATGCAATTATAGCTCTTGTCACTGTTCTAAACACTTTATAAATATGAGCTTAGTTAATCCTCTTAATGGCTCTATAAATTAGGCACTATAATTATCTTCATATAGATTATGGAACTGAAACTCAGAGAAGTGTAGTGTTGACTTGACCTAAGTTACATAGCTTTTACAAGGTAGAGCCAGAATCTGAAAACATTAGCTTGACTTCAGCATTTCTATTCTTAACCACTATACTTGGCTGCACTTAAAAATGAGATATTTATATATCTCTTTATACATTTTTGGATATGCTTCCTAATCACTATGCTGTACTACATTGAGAAAGAACATATTTTGAATCAGTTCTGTCACCCACTTACTATGTCCATGCCTGGAGATGTTGCTGAGCCAAGGTAGGTGCTCATCAACTTTGAAGAGGAACAGCCATGATTCTTGCTGTTCTGGTCATTCTATAAGGCTGAGCCTCATTCTTCTATTCAGAAAAGTGGGAGGAGGCGTAACCTTTTAAAAAATGATTAGCCTGTCTTTTCTCAGATCACCAAGGTCAATTTACAGGCTGATAGGTTAAATGCTTTTTTCATCACAATCTTAGAGAATGAAGATGTTTTTGATGCCTCTGAAATGACTTTAATAGCAGATGATTTTCCTTTAAAAGAAGCTCTTTTCTAGTTTTCCATCAAGAAAACCTGCTGGTTGATATTTATCTCTTGGGAGGACATTGCCCCATATGTCACCAAGAACCAAGATTGCCCTGTCATATACATGTAGTAGCTGTCAATCAATTTATTTTTAATGTGACCCATGAATCCCTATGCAGAATCAAAGGTATTCTCTTGCTCTACCCCTCAAAAATCCTTTTAAATATGCCTATGAAAGAGAAAGGAGAGCTAGCATTATGCAAGGATCTTTTGCTCAATATTGGTTTTTCAAGAAGCTGACTCGCAGTTTCCTGATTTTTAGATTGGGAATGATGATCATGAACTCAAAGAGTTTCTCTGAGAATTAGAAGAGATTATATATGTAAGTTGCTTGGTGCAATATCTGAAACATAGTACAGTTGTTTGATAAATACTATTTTTTCTTTCTACTTCCATCTGAGGCCAACCAAGATTTGCATACATTCTTTAGAATAATGGAATCCCATGATTAGCCCAAGCTCTACATTTACACTTTAGTTGCATTTTTCCATTTATATAGAACTAGATTTCTCTATTATCAAGTCAAATTTTGTTGATCACTGCTAAAGTCATCACTGTGCTAGGTACTAAAAAGAATATTAAAATTGTGCAACCCATGTAATGTACACTTATCCTAAATGAGACACAAATCCTCTTAAAATAAAAGGCTACTACCTTGTCTTCACTCTCCACCTCCCACTTACACACACACACACACACACACACTATAAATGTAAGAGCACCAAATAGGATTATAAAGTAACTTGGAGGCAAGATCTGCATATCAGATCACATGAATTAGTTGATCTCGATTATAATAACTGGCAAAGTTTTCATAAAGAAAGTGGATTATAACTTGAGCCTTAAACATTGCATTGGATGGAAAAAGAGTTAACAAGAAGAATCTTTAGATTGGTGAAAGATCAGGAGCTATAAATATGGAAACAAAAATATGCAGGATATTATATGACCAAGAGACTAAACAGAATAAAAGGAACAAACATGTGTGACTGAGAGGAATAAGATCCAAGATATTAGAATGATTAAAACCTGGAAGCAAAGTTTAAGCGTTAGAAGCAGATCAACTGGGAGAGATGGTGGATCCCTTAGCTAATACCTTCTATGATTTTTTCAGGCATCAGACACTTGAATCTAGACTCAAATACAGGATTAATTTGGTAAATTACAAATGATGACCTTATTAATAGGATTCCCTTTGAGTCTCTCCTGGGGAATTTGAAAGTCATCACACTCTTACTCCACTTGGTCATCCACTCAGATTCCATGACTCTTCCATTTACACCTCCCACCCCCTAACCCCCACCCTCTACCCTGGGCACAATGCTACTTTACCAACATTGCTCTGGGCAAGTTGCTGGAAGTAGAATTGAGTTCAGCAGCATATGAGAAAGTGGAGTGACCTGGGACATGGCTTTAGTTGTGTTCTCCAAGGTTGAGGAGGACCAGGTTGTACAACAGAAGTCTTACAATAATGATATATGATTTTTTTTTTCAATGGAGCCTGTGGTCTCCTCTAACTAATTGTGGGGACTGTATTAGTTTCTTAGGGTTTCCATAACAAAGTACTATAACAAGGTGGCTTAAAACAATAATAATTTGTTGTTTCACCATTCTGGAGGTTACAAATCTGAAATCAAGTACTGACAGGGCAATATTCTGAGTTCTATAGAGGAGAATCCTTCCTTACCTTTTCTAACTTCTGATGTTTGCCAGCAGTCCTTGGGTGTTTCTTGGCCTGTAGATGCACCACTTTAATCTCTCCCTCCATCATCACATGACTGTCTTCTTCCTGTGTATACTTCTCTCTGACTCTTTCCTCCTCTCCTGTAAGGACACCCTTCATTTTGCATTGAGGGCTTACCCTACTCCAGTATGACTTCACCATAACTTGGTTATATCAGCAAAAACCCTATTTAAAAAAAAATCACATTCACAGGTGCCAGGGGTTAAAACTTCAGTATAGATTTTTGGGGTGGGGAGGCAGGCACAGTCCAACTCATAGCAGACACCAATACCTGACAGACAGGAATGAGCCCTTCATAGATCAATGGAAACACAGTATGCTTCACCTAAAGCTGAGGCATCCTAGAAGTGTCTCTGCGTGGATTAAAAATTTCTGAGCCTCAAAAAAAAAAAAAAAATTCTGAGCCTCAATCCTATGCTTTCACTATTATTTTTACTTTGAAGATTGAATTTTAATTAAAATGATATTGCAAGGATAAAAAATGTACATGTTTATATGCAGATTTCAATTTTTGCAACAATTTCAGATTTGTCATCACATTTGTTGTCACAACAGAGCTATAAATCACAAATTATTTTTGTTGAGTTTAAATACAACTTGTCTTCCACACAAGAATATGGCATATTGAAAAATAAAAAAATCTTAGCAGATCTACACATTATCGCAAATCATTTTGATTATTGACCTTGAAGAATATCATCAAGTTCTTAACACTGACTGATTACTCACCTGTCAATCAGCTCTCCACTGGTTCCTCCCCATGGGTGAGCTTCCCCTTTCACAGCTCTTTCCCAGAATGAAAGGAGAGATGCTGAACAGAGCAGGTCCTGGTTGTTCTTCATAAATTTACCACTCCTAGGATGTCTAATATTTTTCTGGAGCTGAACAAATAAAGGGGCAGAAAGAATCCAGAATTGTTACACAAACTGTGTATCCTTTACCTGGCAGGGAATATCAGAAGCAGCAAAGAAACATTTCCTCCCAACATTTATTATCCACATTTCTTTTTCAGATAAGAAAAACAAGTCTTAATGAGATATGCTGATTTACTTAAGTTTTTCTGGCTATTTCCAAATTCTGTACTTTTTTTTTTTTAAAGATTTTATTTATTTATTTAACACAGAGAGATCGAGATCACAAGTAGGCAGAGAGGCAGGCAGAGAGAGAGGAGGAAGCAGGCTCCCTGCTGAGCAGAGAGCCCGATGCGGGGCTCGATCCCAGGACCCTGGGATCACGACCTGAGCCGAAGGCAGAGGCTTTAACCCACTGAGCCACCCAGGTGCCCCCCAAATTCTGTACTTCTTTCCATTTTGCTACAGTTGCCTTCTTTTTGTAATAGGTTTGCAGATTATTAAATATAATGTGGACTTTTTGTTTTATATTTGTGGTGTGCATTCTTTCAGATACAATTCTTATACCAGCAAACCTGCTGTCATGTATCTCAGATGATATAATTCTTGGAAATTATGCTTTGCTACATTTTCCCAGTGAAAATGTATCTGGTTGGCATTTTTGAACTGCATTTGAACTCTTTAGCACTAAAAATAACTGACTCTTGGGAAAATAAATCCTTTTCTATTATCTTAAGAACAAAAGTTGAACTTTCTCAAAAGAAGCTAAGGATGTTGGGTCATGCCTTCATAGAAGGAATCTAAATGTAGCCAATAATTAGTAATGATCTTTTTAATACTGTAGCCATCAGTCTCATGTCCAAAAAATCAACCTGTAAACATCCTATCCAAAAAAACCAATGGTACCCCAAATTCTCTTTTCTTACTTCATAACACTTCACAGTACCTTAAATTGTAAAAATTGTATTTATTTTCTCGTGTATATTTTCCATTAGAATGTAAGCTCAGTTAGGAGAGGACTCACATTTGTCTTGTTCACCCTTGTTTCTAACATAATTTCTAACATGTTTTAGCATAATTTCTAACAAATAAACATAAGTAAAATTAGCTGAAGATATATATGAACAAACTGTGATTTATTTTACACTTGTCAGAAAATATAACACTTATTTTATTGATATTTTGCATAGGTGATTTACTTATCTTTGATAGTCTCAAAGGCATTAATCATTTCTGACAGTTTTAATTTCCTTCCTCTAAAATATTAGAATTTGATGCCAAGAGTGATGATGCAATGTGGGGATATATGTCCCCTGTCCCCACTACCATCCCCATTATATTTATCTTCCAATATACCATGATCTATCTGGGTTTTTTTGTTTTTATTTTTCCAATTCTTCCAATGGTGCCTATCCTATTTTGGATTAAGCCATTCATGCCTAAAAACAAGCATTTGAAGACCCCTGACTGAACTAGGTTAGTAAAAAATACTGAATTTGTATAATGTTTCAGGCACTGGAAATAAATTATTCACTAATATTTATATAAGCTAAAACGGTAATTTTTTTTGCCTTCACTACTGAATGTTATCATGTCTTAGGTGTTGTCACTAATTCTTTTAAAAATTAAAGAAACTAAAATCAAGAAAAGTCAGGTAACTTTTCCACAGCCTCCTGTTCCTACTTGTGGGCTCATACTTTGTTATGATTAGAAACTATACATGTATAATAAGCTGATTAAGAGAACTGACTTTGGAGCTCAAGTGGTTTGGATTTGCACTCTGGATTGCTTTGATATTTGCTTGTTCTATGAGCTCTCTAAACCTTAGTTTCTTCATCTGTGCATTGGGAAAAATCATTCTTTAATCGTGGCCTGTTGCAGTGGACCTTAAACTACTGACATCATGCATTTATAAGAGAAGATTAAACTCCTGTGGAGAAGGAGTGCGTGGGTGGCTCAGCCAGTTAAGCCTCCCACTCTTGGTTTTGGCTCGGGTTATGATCTCAGGGTCCCAGAATGGAACTGCATTGGGCTCCACACTCAGCACAGTCTGCTTGTCTTTTTCCTTCACCTTCTGTCCCCCATTTCTCCTCTCTCTCTTTTTGCCAAATAAATAAATAAAATCTTTAAAATCCTGTGGAGTTATCTGCTTCCCAGTGCTGGTACTAGGTCAGTAGTAGTAGATATCTAGTAGCAGATATCAGAGTTGTTGGAACTGTGTTACAATCAAGAGCTCTCATGACAATTCTAAGAATCACTTTCTTTCTATTTGGATAGCTTCTTGGGAATTAGCTTGCCATCTTCTTGGATCAGTCCTGTGACAGCATCTGTTACCTTTTACCTTGCAGAACTCCTTTTGCACTTGGCTCCTTTCTTTCTCAATTCAGTTAGCTATCCACAGGCATTATACCACGCAGAGATTGCTTTCCTTATGTATATACCGTCCATATACCATGCAGAGATTGCTTCCTTAATGACCTTCTATGTTTCTGTCCTTGACAATACATAAAAATCCACTGCCAGTTGAGGATTTAATTTTCATGTTATACTGACAGCCATGCCCACTAGACGCAATATTATTATAAAATGTCTTGCTATCAAGAAGTAATATTTTGTAGCTTCCTTTGTGTTTCCCAAGTTTCTAGTGTGTTTGCCCTTGAAACGTTCAGTGACTGATAAATATCTTCTTAGAATAATCAGTTAACATGTGCAGATCCCACTAAGCAAAGAGAGAACACCAGTTTGCTCACTATGGGAGCCATGGCGTTTGATTTGGTGGTCATTTGTTCCTAATACCTAAATGCAGGAATGGGTAAGCTAAGAGTAGACTTCCTAGCTTAGAACACTGTGCAGAACTGTCTCCTTTTATTTCTTTCTCCTCCCTTCTTTTTCATGTTCACTATCTATTGTTTTTCTTCTGGCTAGATATAGTTAGAGGCACTTGTAAGATAAAGCATTAGATAGGAAAATAAATTCAGGTCTCCAGTAACTTAATCCAAACAACACCAGAAACAGGGAGGATGCCAACAAAGGAAAATCCCCAACAGAGCCTGTGATTTCCAAAATTTGTTAATTATCTCTTTATCAGTCTAGCAGCTTCATTCACTGTCTCTACTAGTTTGTTATTCCATGTATTTGCAAAGCCATATTTCTTAACATTATTTAAAAGACTTTAATTCTGTAAACGCTTGGCTTCTGAAGTTAATAATCCTAGTTTATGTTATAAAGAACATTACTCTTTTCCCCACAGTGTTTTTAGATATTATCCCATATGACCTTCATATATGACCCTGCAGTAAGCAGGACAAGAAATTTCGTTCTAGTTTTCCAGATGAGACTTGGAGAAGCCAAATGACTTATATAAAGCTACAGAACTAATAAGGGCCATAGCTGCTTTTTGTTTTGGTTCATACACCATATGTTCTCCTGGCACTCAAAGGGATTCCCAGGAAGCTCCTTAAAGTGGTGTTAATGTCCAGATAGGCATCTAGGGAGCCATGATCTCAGATTAGTCTAAGTTTCTGTATCTGAGGATCTGGAAGAATCTGATAAGCTTTGCTTCAAGTCAGGCAGCGTTGCTTTTCCCCCACACTTTCCTAACTGTGTAACGCTTAGGTACTATCTGCTGCTGAAAGCATCTCCAGGTTTCAAAATGCAGCTGGGAGATGATCCATTGTCACAGTCCTGCCAGATGGACATCAGAACTCTAGGAAGCCATGTTCAGGCCAGGACAGCAAAACAGACTGGAGTCAGAAACTGTCTTTCCTGGCTTGGATTTTTCTCACTGCTTAGTACACGGACATATTAGTTACAGTATTCACTGTCCATCTTCAGAAAGAGAGCTTTATTCTAGAGTTGCTGTGCATGTTTTAGAGAGGCTATGATAACTGAGCACCCACAAGTGCCAAGGATTTGGCTAGGTGCTTCAAAAGCATTATTTTATTTAATATTTGTAGTAAAACTATAGTTATTTTTGTATACAGTTTATAATATGAAAATCAAACCAAAGAGGTATTTTGTACAAGTAAGTCAATTTTAGAATTAGCAAGGACAAAATCCTAACATAAACTAAAATGTTAGTCTAAATATATAACTACAATATAGGCAATGTATTTCATTATTAGCCAGTAATGGTTTGTTAAAAAAATGGCTCTTCAATCTATCTAATTTCTTGTCATTTTTCCTATGAAGCATCTTTTCCTTCTTTCAGCCTTAATGCCAGGATTATAATTTTGATGTTCCAAATTTCATTGTACCATTTTTGCTCCTGTTTAGCATTTCTCAATGTTTGTGATTTCAGCTGATGAGTTAGAGCAAGACTCCATACTTGAACAAGTGTTCTCCCTATCAGTGAACTCTATTAGTACAATACTTCCAAAGTGGGATAAAAACTAACATTTCAAAGGTGCCTTTTATGTTATAATGTTGGAATCTGTATCATTGGACAATTATGATGATTACTAATTTTTTAATCTATTGAATGACCATATGTTTTCTAAAATTACATCAGTTAGTATTGCAACAAGCCTACAGGTTAAGAAAGATTGTTCATATTTTGCTGAGGTGTAATCTGAAATCCAGTAAGAGCTAAGTAACCACTACAGAGTTGAGCAGGGAGTAATGCATAAACCTTCTATTTGAACACAATTCTGACCAATTTTGAAGTCCATGCTGAGTCCAGAGCTGCCTCTCGTTCTCAGAATCAGTTTTTATGCAAAAGTGTGTCACCACCTTCTTTGTTTTACAAATGTCAAATTTTTATCTATATCTATCTTATCTTTTCTATTCTTATCTATATATATCTAAAGCAGAATTTTAGCTCAGAGGAGGCTTCTAAATCCCAGAAAATGTATCATGAAACTAAAGCTTTTAATGTTTGTTTGTTTGTGGATTGATTCTATACTTAATCAGAAGCAAGTAGTAGTACTAGGAAGAACTGATGCAAACAAAAAATTGCCACTGAGGCAATTTCTAACGGATAATCTCACTGCATCCAATATGTTTCTGAGCTGGAACAAAGTCTCTGGCAGTGCAGAGAATGCAAAGTTACATTAATGATAATGGTCTTGGTGTAGTCTACTTATACTCCAGGTTTATCATAGACACACTTAATGATCACTTACTTTGAGGAAATTGGGTATATGGCAAGGAATCTACCTCAAAATTTCAGAAACTATTTGAGAACTTAGTTAATGTTCATGTATTTCAAGACATACATCAGCCATCCTGGATTAATACACATGGGGCAGAAATAGGAGCAAGAGTGAAGAACACAGCAAGCTCTTGATTAAGGATAAAAATATTTCCATGCTGGATTTGGAAAGGACCTTAGAGAAAAAGGGGTATGATTTTCTTATCATTAATCCTATTCATCATAATAGTAATAAATTCTTAGGAAACAAAATCTGAAATCTCAGAAAAGCAAACAAGGAGAAATAATTCATCTTTAGACTTAACACCCAAACACAAATACTGATACATTGCACAGAATTTTTTTCCAAGAAGTTTGAAAACAGAATTTTTATCCTTTCCTTCATTTCTATGAGATTATTTTAATCCAGTTTAAATCAAATTGTATATACAATTCTATATATTTTTATAGCATTTTTCACTTAGTATTATGTTATAAACATTATTCTATGGGTTTATATTTTTTCAAGTAATAATTTTAATGCCTAAATAATATTCTACTTGGTGAAGGCATCATGATTTACTAAGCTAATCTCTTTGTGTTAGACATTTCTACTGTTTTCTATTTTGGACTACCAAGTGTAATTCTACAGGGATGATAAGCAATGCTAAAGCTTTTAGATCCTTCACATTATTTCCTAAAACTAGATTCCCAAATGTGTAATTACTAGGTTAATATGTACATGTAGTCAAACTACTTTTCCAAGAGTTTTACTACTAGTAATGAAATGAAAACCTCATTATCCATATTCTCATTAGTAGCTCATAACACATGCACACACACACACACACACACACAACATACAAATTTGATGAGCCAAATTTTGCTTTACTATTTTTTGTTTGTTTTTAAGAAGGAGAGCAAGAGAGAAGGGGGGAGTGGCAGGGGAGAAGGAAAGAGAATCTTAAGATAGCTCCACACGCATCAGGGAGCCCAAACCAAGGCTACACCTCACAACCCTGAGATCATGACCTGAGCCAAAATCAAGAGTTAGATGTTTAACTGACAGCCACACAGGCACCCCTGCTTTACTTTTTAATGTTATTGCCCTTAGACTCAACAAGGACAAGTTCGTTACAGGACCACTCTGGTCCTTCTTTATCTATGCTTCTCTCCATGAGGCAAGGCTTTCATAGGGTACATGGACTTTGAACACAAAACCCATGCTATTCCTTTTTGACCATGCACTCTGAAATTTCAGAATCAAATGAAGCTAAACTCATTTACAGAAGCACTGGGGGCCTCATTTCCAGGCAGTAGGCCTAAGGACAAATTGTCTAAGGAGTAGGCAAGAGACACATTTTTGTAGAAACTGTGAGATATAAAAGAATGTAGACAGAGTTTGGTTAGGAATAAAAGAGGAAAATAATATGTGTTTTTAGGGAGAAAAGAGAACAAGCTCACAATTCTTCGCTCCCCTTTTTGATGATGTTATGATCCAGAGCAAAACTGAGGAATACAAGAGTATGGCAATATTCCATATATATTATTACAATATTAATCAGTGTATATGGAATATTAACCCTTTACCTGTGATACATTTTGCAAATATATATATATATATATATATATATATTGCCATCACTTTATATAATGCTTTCTTTAAAATTTAGAGGGAAAAGATCCAAACCTGATATAATAATTGGGCAAAGAAATGAACAAATAATTCACTTAAAAAATCCAAAATGACTTCTACCTATTGAAAGATGTTCAGCTTCACTCATAATAAGAGAAAGGCAAATTTAAACCACACCAAGATATCATTTCTCACTTTTTAGACTGCAAAAAATAAATTTTAACAACACCTTCTGTTGGCAAGACTGTGGGGAAATAAGCATTCCCATACATTGCAGGTGGGAATGCAAATTGGTACAACATTTTATGGAGGGAAATTTGGCAAATCTGTCAGAACTTTGTATGTGTTTGACCCAGAAATTCAACTTCGAATCAACTACCCAGTAGACACCCTGCCAACAATATAAAGATAGGTATATACAGAATAATTAATTGCACTATTGTTTGGTTGAAAAAACTATGGTCCACCCACACAATGGAAGACTATGAAGCCATCAATAAATAACAAGAAATGAAATGATTATAATGTATATTATTAAATGCAAAAGCAATGTAAAAAAGTAAAATATAACATATTTAATTTTAGCTATGTTGTCAGAAAGGAAATAACAAAAAATATATTTATGTATTTGCTTATTTTTTCAAAAACAAACAAAAAAAGTACCACAAACAATTACATGAAAGATAAACCAGAAATTAGTTTGTGATATTTACCAAGTATTTGAAAATGAAGTAGAAGGTTTTAGAGTAGAGGCTTGGTACTTGTCTGTTTATCTTTTTGTATAATTCTGGCTTCAGAACCATGTTGATACTTTATATATTCAAAAATTCAAAAATTAATCAACAAAGGTGTGGGGGAATTTTAAGTGTAATACAAACAAACTTATAAACTTAATTGTGCTTCAAATGAATTACATAACTACACTTAATGAGGGTGTGATTATTTCAAAAGGTAACATTTAAACATTGTGTTTTCACTCTATCCCCTCAGACTAAAGGTTTTAAAAACTGTAAACAAATAGTGAACTCCAGTTGCTAAAATTGTTTGTAGAAGTGGTATGCGTTAATGTTTCTGAAACCACTTTTTTCTATATTCTAGTATTGAGCAAACAAGTAAAAAAGAAAGTTAAGCATATGGAAGGAGAAAAGATGAAGTTTAAACATATGGTGTTGGAATAGCATTGAAGGTGTCAGTATAAATTCATGGTTTTTAATATATCTAGGACAGATAGATCTTGATGATAGGGATAGAGATAGGGGTGATAGAGATAGTTGTGTGTGTGTGTGTGTGTGTGTGTGTGTACACATTGCATATATATTCTAGCTGTGTCCAGCACATAAGTTCTAGAAACATGACACCTCTGAAGCAGTGAGCATGTCTTGGTCCCCGATCTGGATTTCTTAATTATAAACACGTAAATGGGAGAAAAATAGTTCCTCTTTATAGTAAAATGCCAATGGATAGAGAAGAAATAATTGAGTTAGAAAATTACAATTTGGCAACCATCACAGTAATAATTGATTAGGCAGAAATCATCAAACTACTGGGTAAAATTTGCTAAGAGGAAATTTACCTAGTCGCAAAGCACCTTATTAATTGCAAGGGGAAATCCAATAACTTTTCCATGGGAATCAGGCAGACATCACCTTAACCAAGCGATCAAATTTATTACATTAAGAGGACAAACTAATATCATCTCCAGATACAATGTACTAAAGTCATTTTATCAGTGTTGTAATATTTCTGCTGAAAAGAGTCAATTAACCTTATCACAAGGAAACATGAGCCAAGCCCCAATTGATAGACATTCTAAAATATAACAGTCCCATACTTTTCAAAAATGTTAATATCGTAGAAGACAAAGCCTAACAAACAATGCTTGATCCTGATTGGACTCGAGAATGGCAATAAAATACATTAATTGTGGAGATTAGTGGAATTTAAATAAGATCTGTTGATTAGATAATAGACTGTGCTATTATTGGTTTCATTATTTTGATAATTGTGCTGTGCTTATGTAAGGGAATATTCTTGTTCTTAGAAAATGCAGCATTTCGACTGCAACATTTTGCCAAATTATTCAGAAAAAAATATTACACATGATGATGAAGCAAGTATTATAAAATGTTAACAACTGCAGACTCTAGATAAGAGTATCATACAGTTTTTGTACTATTCTTACAGTTTTCCATAAGTTTTTCTGAAAGTATTTGAAAGCAAAATGTTCCAATAACAACAACAAAAAGAACAGATTAAAATGATATTGAAATTTTTCAGAAAAGAACATTCCTCTTTTACTTCAAGTTCTTGAAACTTACTTTTCAGCCTCACTGAGCATCTGCAAATACTGAAATATGGTACCAGAAGCGAAGGGGAAAAAAATATACCAATGTCTGGTGTAATAGGAAGGGTGAGATCATTGCCCAGCCCCCTTAATAATGGCCTTTCTTCAGATTCTATTTATATAAGACAGCAAGAGACAGAACCTACTCTCAGATTAAGGCCTATTAAAAGAAGCTGGATCTAAGAACTGATTGCTCATCAGCCTGCCAGATCATGGTGGCCCCTGGGTCCTCACTGAGTTGGAAGGTGTATCACCTGAGGGAGAATAGGATGCTGTCCAGTCTCCTCAAATTATATTTTACTATGTACCTCATTTATATGCTGTTTCTTGGGTGCCGCCCTATTATAATTACCCAGTGCAAACTGGGAAAGGTTGACTCATAGCTTTCTGTTTGAAGTCTCAGTATGCCAAAATGTTTAGAGGACTATGTGTCTAGGTGCCTTGTCTGCTTTTGAGGGACCCCAAAAATGATCATAGTTCTAATACACAGAGACACCTAAATAAAGAGTCCATCAGGGCTGAGTCTCTGACCCCAGAACAGAACAAGATTAAGAAATTTACCACTTTATTCTTTTACATTTTATTTATTTATTTATTTTAGTAATTCATTATTTTATTTTAATAAAATATCTATTAAATATCAAATGTTTAAATTAAAATATTAAATTAAAATTAAATCAATTAAAATTTAATCATTATTATATTTTATATTATATGGTATATGGTATATTATATATTATTATATTATTATTATATTTATTAATTTAATTAAAATTAAAATATTAAATTAAAATTTAAATATTTAATAAAATATTTTAATATTTTAAAAATTATTTTAATGATTGATTTATTGTTTAATCTCTACCCCCAATGTAGGGCTTGAACTCACAACCCCAAGATCAAGATTCACATGCTTTTCTGAGCCAGCAGACACCCCAGAACTTTACCACTCTTTTTTTTTCTTTAAGCTTTTTAATTTAAACATATAATGTAACTCCACCACCCTCTCCCAACCCCCCTCCCCACCCACCCCCTCAGTTTGTTTTATGACATTAAGAGTCTCTTTTGGTTTGTCTCCCTCCTGATCCCATCTTCTTTCATTTTTACTTTTCCTACCACCTTAACCCCCACCCCCGCTGCATCTCCACTTCCTCATATCAGGGAGATCATGTGATAGTTGTCTTTCTCAGATTGACTTATTTCGCTAAGCATAATATCCTCTAGTTCCATCCATGTCGTTGCAAATGGTAAGATTTCATTTCTTTTGATGGCTGCATAGATGTCCATCACTCTTTTTTATGTTAAAATCATAAAAGTACCCCTGCCACCCTGGCCACATGTGGTATATTTCAAAATAACGACAATGTCAAAATATGCATAAAGAACCCAACAGAATTGTATTTTTTTTGAAGCATAGTTGATACTGTGTTACACTAGTTCCAGGTATACAGTGTAGTGATTCAACAAATCTATATATTATGCTATGCTCACCAGAAGGGAGTGACTTCACTATACAATGCTAATAAAATACCATTGATTATATTTCTTATGCTGTACCTTTTATTGCCATGACTTATTTATTTCATTATTGGAAGCCTGTATCTTTCACTCCCCTGGCCATCTGGCAACCATCAGTTTATTTTCTGCATTTCTGGGTCTGATTCTGCTTTTTGTTCATTTATTCACTTTTTTTCAATTCCACATCTAAGTGAAATCATATGGAATCTGTCTTTGTTTGACTTACTTCACTGAGTGTGGTATCTTCTAAATCTGTTCATGTTTTCACAGAGGCAAGATCTCATTCTTTTTATGGCTGAGTAATATTCGTGTGTGTGTGTGTGTGTGTGTGTGCATGCACTATTTTTTCTTTATCCATCTTCTGTAGAAGGACACTTGAATTGCTTCTATATCATGGCACTGTAAATAATGCTGCAATATATGTAGGAGTGCATATGTCCTCTGAATTAGTGTTTTGTTTTCTTTGGGTAAATCCCTAGTAGTGGAATTACTGGCTTTTATGGTATTTCTATTTTTAACTTTTTGAGACACCTCCATACTGTTTTCCATGGTGGCTATACCAATTTACATTCCCATCAACAGTACATGAGGTTTCCTTTATTTCCACATCCTTGCTGACACTTATTATTTCTTGTCTTTGATTCTAGACATTCTGATGGGGTAAGGTAATATCCCACTGTGGTTTTGATTTGCATTTCCTTGATGATTAGTGATGTTGAGTATGTCTTCATACATTCGTTGGCCATCTATATATCTTCTTTAGAAAAATGTCTATTCAAGTTCTCTGTCGATTTTTAATCAGATGATGATGATGATTTTGGTGTTGAGTTGTAGAAGTTCCTTATATGTTTTGGATATTAAAACTTATGGGATTTATCATTTATAAATATTTTCTCTCACTTATAGGTTGCCTTTTTGTTTTGTTGATGGTTTCCTTTGCTGTGAAAAAGGTTTTTTTTTTAATTGTAGTCCCAATAGTTTATTTTTGCTTTTGTTTTCCTTGACTGACTAGACATATTGAGAAAAATCTTGCCAAGGCCAGTGTCAAAAAAAATTACTATCTACGTTTTCTTCTAATAGTTTTATGGTTTTAGGGCTCACAATAGTTTTTAATCCATTTTGAATTTATTTTTGTGTATGCTGTAATAAAGTAGTCCAGTTTTATTATTTTGCATGTAGCTGTCCAGTTTTCCCAGCATTGATTATTGAAAAGAATGCCTTTTTTTTTTCAGTTCTATATTCTTGCCTCCCTTGTCGTAGATTAATTTATCATAAAAGTATGGGCTTATTTCTGGGTTCTCCGTGCTCTTCCATTGATCTGTGTATCTATTTTTGTGCCAGTGCTATACTGTTTTGATTACTACGGATTTGTAGTATATCTTGAAGTCTGGGATTGTGATGCTTGAAATTGCTTTGGCTAGGGGTGCCTGGGTGGCTCAGTTGGTTAAAGCCTCTGCCTTCAGCTCAGGTCATGATCCCAGGGTCCTGGGATCAAGCCCCGTGTCGGGCTCTCTGCTCAGCAGGGAGCCTGCTTCCTCCTCTCTCTCTGCCTGCCTCTCTGCCTACTTGTGATCTCTGTCTGTCAAATAAATAAATAAAATATTTAAAAAAATTGCTTTGGCTAGTAGGAGTCTTTTGTGATTCCATACAAATTTTAACATTATTCGTTCTAGTTTTATGAAAAATGTTGGCATCTGAATAGGGATTGCACTAAAGATTGCTTTGGGTAGTATGGACATTTTAACAATATTAATTCTTCCAAACCGTGAGCATGGAATACATAGCCATTAGTTTGTGTCATCTTCAATTTCTTTCATCTGTGTTTTATAGTTTTCAGATTACAAGTGCTTCACCTCCTTGGTTAAGCTTATTCCTAGGTATTTTACTAATTTTGGACCAATTGTAAATGGAAATTTTTTCTTAATTTCTCTTTCTGCTACTTCAATATTAGTGTATAGAAACACAACCAATTCATGCATGTTAACTTTTGCATCCTGCAACTTTACTGAATTAATTTAATAGTTTTTTTGGTGGAGTGATTAGGATTTTTTATGTACAGTATCATGTCCTCTGCAAATAATGACAGTTTAACTTCTTCCTTACCAATTCAGATGCCTTTTACTTTTTGTGTGTGTCTGATTGCTATGGCTAGGATTTCTAGTATTATTTTATTTATTTTTTAAAGTATGTTATTTTTTAAAGATTATTTATTCATTTATTTGTCAGAGAGAGAGCATGCAGGAGCAGGGGGAGTGGCAGGCAGAGGGAAAAGCAAGTTCCCCACTGAATAAGGAGCCCAATGTGGGAATCAACCCCAGGACCCTGGGATCATGACTTGAGCCCAAGGCAGACGCCTAACCAACTGAACCACCCAGGTGTCCCTCTAGTACTATTTTAAATAACTGTGGTCAGAGTTGACATCCCAGTCTTATTCCTGATCTTAGAGGAAAAGCTCTTATTTTTTCACCATTGAGTATGATGTTAGCTATGGGCCTTTCATATACAGCCTTACTATGTTGAGGTATATTCCCTTTAAACCCACTTTGTTGTGAGTTTTTATCACGAATAGGTGTTTAATTTTGCTATTTTCAAGTACTTTTTATGCAACCATTGAGATAATTATATTCTTATCCTGTATTTTGTTGATATGGTATAGCACGTTGATTTGTGAATATTCAATCAAACTTGCATCCCTGGGATAAACCCACTTAATCATGAATAGTGACCCTTTAATGTAATGTTGAATGTGGTTTGCTAATATTTTTTTGAGGATTTTTGCATCTATGTTCATCGGGGATATTGGCCTATAGTTTTATTTTTCTGTAAAAGAAAACTTTGTCTGGTTATGGTATCAGGATGATACTGGCTAAGTAGAATGTATTTGGAAGATTTTCTTCTCTTTTTTGGAATAGTTTAAGAAAAATAGGTATTAATTCTTCTTTAAATATTTAGTAGAATTTATCTGTGAATCTATCTGGTCCTGGACTTTTGTTTGTTGGGAACTTTTTGATTCCTGAGTCAATTTCATTACTAGTAATAGATCTGTTCAGATTTTCTATTTCTTTCTGATTCAGTTTTGGAAGATTATATGTTTTTAGAAGTTTATCCATTTCTTGTAATTTGTCCAATTTACTGGCATATTATTTTCATATAATCCTTTGTATTTCTGTAATGTTGGTTGTTACTTCTGTTATTTCATTTCTGATTTTATTTACTTGGTTCCTCTCTCTTTTTCTTGATGAGTCTAGCTAAAGGTTTATTTTATCTTTTCAAAGAACTAGCTATTGGTTTTATTGATCTTTTCTTTTTTTGTCTCTATTTCATTTATTTCTTCTCTGATCACTAGAATTTTCTTCCTTCTACTCATCTTGGGCTCTACATTTTCTTTTTCTAGTTCCTCTAGGTATACAGTTAGCTTTTTTTTGAGGGGGGCGGATATCTTTCTTGTTTCTTAAGATAAACCTTTATTGCTATAAATTTCCCTCTCGGAACTGCTTTCATTGTGTCTCAATGATTTGGGGTTGTTGTATTTTCATTTTCATTTGTCTGTATGTATTCTTTAATTTCCTCTTTGATTTCTTCATTGACTGATTGGCTATATAGTAGTATGTTGTTTAGCCTCTATGTGTGTGTCCTCCCCCCCCCCCCCAGTTGTGATTGATTTCTAGCTTCATACTATTATGGTTGGGAAAGACGCATTATGTGATTACAAACTTAAATTTATTGAGAGTTGTTTCATAGTTCAACATGTTGGAGTTCTAATTTTTTATTAATTAACTATGTTGATCGATCCTTCCTTCCTTTCTTCCTTCCTTCCTCCCTTCCTTCTTTTTAGTTATCAAACATTGATTACTTAATTTCTTTCCTTTGTATTTTGCCCATGGTTGTCATTTGCCTAAACTTATGGTTAGTCAGGCTGTTGATAAGATAGCACAATATCAGACCTGGAACTACACAGCTTCCAAAAAAGTTTCTCAACAGGGAGCTTGGGGAAGCAGGGGATGATGCTTAATTCTCTAAGATGTAAATTCTCTGGAGTGCTTTCTCGGTTTACTTATATCTTGCTTACACAGGTCAGGATGAATAGTAACTCCACTCTTTCTGCCATCCTTGTTAAGAAGAACTATTTTGAAGCACTGTTCCTAATGGATTTACATGATTTCTCAGCTGTATGGATTCTGAGAAATGGGATGTAAGGAAAGGTTAAGGTATTAAGGTTTATTGTTCTAAAGATTCTCCTTTAATGCTAAGGAGAGTATAATAGTATTCTTAAAGCATGATTTTCTTGTGGGACCTCAGGAAAGCCAGGCAATATGATAAAATGAAGATGACACCTGAAAGCCAAAGAGACTATATCTAGAATAAAAGAAATGAGGAGCACCTGGGTGGTTCAGTTGGTTAAGCATCTGACTCTTGGTTTCGGCTCAGGTCATGAACTCGCAGTTCTAAGATGAGCCCCATATTGGGCCCCATGCTGAGTATGGAACCTGCTTAAGATTCTCTCTGTCCTCCCCCTCTGCTCCTGCTCATGTGCTCTCCCTCTCCCTCTCTCTCTCTCAAGAAACAAAGAAACAAAGAGAGTCTCCAAGACATTTGGAAGCAAAGAAGTATACCTAAGCTTTAATGATAAATCCCCTCTAAGTGAAGTTATTTCTGACCCAGTGCCAACCTTCCTCTGTAACCTACTATTTCTGGTAGGCTTGCACTTGTCCTCTGAGGTCCAATAATGCTAAGGCTGGCTTTCTGCCCCTTCCATTCCAATCTTAACTTTTGAACTTGCATGGAAATCTGCATTTGTGTGAAAAATCCACATGAGAAAATTAGTCTGGCATAGCACGCTTTGTCTTCTATGCTATGAAAACATCTTTACCTGTAAGTCATTTAGCAGAAAATTACTCTTTCCAAGCAAATAAAATTGCAGTTTCATCTATAATCACAGACATTTTTATTAGGAAAATTTAATATTCAACAACTCCTAAATCACTGGAAAAGAATAATGCATATCTGGGTCAAGTGGATACTACAAATTATTATTAATATGTGACAAAGGTTGATTTATATAAAGAAACAAGAGTTTTTTGCAATTTGACTTGTAGAATGCAAGGTTAGTGCAAAAGATCCTAAGTTTTTCTAGAAATATTACCATGGCATCATTCTCATCCCTAGGTCTTTTTGATGTTAACAAGTAACACTGGCAGCCATTTTGAATCAGGAGCACTGAGATTATGATTCACTGAGCCCTTTCAGCTTTGACTTCAAGACCTTCAACCACTTCTGACCCACCTTGCCTATAGCAGCTATATACATGGTGCTAAGGGTAATTAATAAAGTGAATACTTTTGCTCTTCTTTTTCCAGTGTGAGGTCCTTGCTCAAAGCAGCTTCTGTCAAAATGTCCTAAAGACCTTTTTCTCAAAGTAAAGTTTTGTTTTTATGTCTCCTCTGAAACACATGAGGAGTTTTTGCTGGAGACAGAAATGTTTTAAAAAATTAGGTAAACTGAAAAGTAGGATATAATATGGTTCCAAGTTTATTCTGACTCTGTCATTCCAAAATGACATTGCAAATATTTGGAAATGGAGACCCTGTCCTTTTTTAACTAAATTGTGGGGATTTTATTTTTTAAAATAATAACAGTGCATACTTCACATTTATTCAACATCTATATTAGTTCATTGACACAACTAGATTTCCCAATTAGAAATTTCTTATAAACTATCAAATGTCTTTTTTTTTCTATCTTTCATATGCTTTCAACTTAATAGATTCAAGAAGACATTTTCTTATAACATATATTTACAAATTTAGATAGCATTTGGGGGAAAAGTTGCGAAAGTAAGTTTCCATGGATAAATGATGTCCATGAATGGTGGCTGTTATAAATCCACAAACCTTTTAAAAAATTCAGGCCCGTGATTCGCTGATTCTAAACACTCCTTCTCTATTTTCCTGTATAACTTTATCCATGCAGTTCATTTTTGAAGAATACCCTGTAATCCCACTCAGCTTTCTCTCATCCTTGAAGACTCTGTTAGAATTCCACCTTTTAAGGTTGCATAAAATTCCATCTTAATACTTAAATTCACAATAGCACAGTTGTTTTATTGTCAGAGCTATTCTCTTTACCTTTAATATTTAAATCACCAGCTTGGACTGAGATTGATCTGAGGTTTGAGCCTAAATTCTTTCACTGACTTTTTTTTTTTCTTTAAAGATTTTATGTGTGGATTTATTTAACAGAAAGAGCATGAAAGAGCACAAGCAGGGGGAGCAGCAGAGAGAAAGGGAGAAACTAAGTAGGAAGCCTGAGATGGGGGGCTCTATTCCAGAACCCCGGGGTCATGACCTGAGCCAAAGGCAGACACTTAACTGACTGAGCCACTCAGGCGCTCCGCTTTCACTCATGTCTATGTGAACTTAGACTTTTAAACCCTCTTTTCCGTCTTCTGTAAAATGGTGGTAGTAATACTTATTTGAGGATAAATGTGATGATGTACATAAAGAATTTAGCACAATCTGTGGACCATAGAAAGTAATAAATGTCACCTTAACATCATGACTTATAGTCTGATTTTACCATAATTGGAATAATATATGGGCCTATATTTTTAGTATTCAAACTAAGAATCCAAGATCTCTATCTTGTTTGCTTGGGGCTGTCTTTTTTGTTTGTTTGTTTCTTAGCACACCTCTACCCTTAGTTAAACAGTTTTTATAATATGCATAGCCACTTTAAAGAAGAGAGTTTCCAACTTCACTGTGAGTTCTACCTG
Source organism: Taxidea taxus jeffersonii (assembly GCA_003697995.1). NCBI lineage: Eukaryota > Metazoa > Chordata > Mammalia > Carnivora > Mustelidae > Taxidea > Taxidea taxus. Next base: position 51,852 of record ML093179.1, read on the forward strand.
GAATGTGCCCTTTCCTGGCATTAGAGAATAACAATGGCTTCCTTCAAATATGAAGCCCACCAGTTCCCTCTAAAGATATTTAAAATTTCTTGAGGATAAAAGCTCACCTTATAACATTTTTAGCAAGTAGTGTTAATTAACTTTATAGTTGTAATTTGTAGCTTTCTTCCCAATGAGTATGGAATAAATATGATATCCTCACAATTCCCCATTGTTCACAGACAGTAGTTGTGAAAAAAATATTTTCTTTTCATGATTATCAGGCTGCAAACAAGGCCTTTCTTCAAGTTTAATTTTTCATCTCTTCCAGTCATTTTATCCAGTGAAGTCGTTAATAATTAATGAAATATCCACAGCCAGGATGCAGGGGACAGTAGCCTAGGGCTTGGATTAAGTCATATTGCAGAGGAGAAATACCATATTGCAGAGAAGAAAGCCCAATTCACAAGTGGGGTTCTTTCCAATATGACTCAGCTTCTATTTTATTTATTGATTCTGAGTTATGATGGAATTCTACATCAAGAGAAATACAACTTCTAAGGATAAAGTGATAGTATATGTTTTTCTTTCAGCACTAGTATTAGACCTCACAGGTAAATTCTATTTTCCACTGTGAAATGAAGACAACAGAATCTATGCTCACATTATCATTGAATGTGGGCAGTCCTTGCTAGTCTAGTGTTAGTTGTCAGAGACAAGTTCCAATTAGAAAGCAAACATATAAAAAAGAAACATGAGACATTTTGTTGAATTAAATTGCCATGCAGTTGCTACTAAAAGATATTTAAAAATACTATTTAAAAAAAATCACCTAGTTAGATTTTACTTGAAGGAGGAGGGGGAGAGAGAGAGTTAAAACAGACAGTTTGGCAGCCTGCTATTTTTTCCTATAAAGTCATAAAGCTTAATTCAAAAATTTTCTGGAATTTATAGTGCCAGAGGCTAAGCTAAAAATAATTTCCCCTCATTAGATCTTATAGTTTAACCTCTGAAGTAGAAGGTTTGTGACAGCTACATCAAGACTCCAAGTCACAAAAGCACCATTCAAAAAGGAAAAGAATAAAGAGGAACTGTTGCTATTAAATGACCCATAGAGAATCCAGGAGACAAAGAAAACTATTTCTGTAACTTTCTGGGACTAAGCATAGGGTTGCTGGGCTGTTGCAGGTGGATCACTTCTGTCAGTTCTAAAGGTATCATGTGCTAAATGAGCATGAAATTTTATCTGGGAGCAAAGCCTTGCAAGTTAAACTTGACTAGACAATGACAGGAATCTCAGGATTAAAAAAAAGGCATAGTGTTTGTTCAATAACCCCAGTGAAAATTAATAATCAGCAATTGTCTCCCTATCTCCTTTCCCAAACACTGAACAGAGTTTTTGCATTGTGCCTGTAGAATGGAGAAAAACAAAGCCAAAAAGATGAACTCAGTCTACTTTTGAAATCTGGGACTAAGGTTTAGAGGTGAATTTAATTCTTGAAATAAAGACTCCTAAATTTTAACATTGTTTTTCCTTTAATAACCCAGCTTTACCTCATGATCCAACAAAATAAAGTGCTTATTATGTTATTCTAGTCTCCCATTTTTATTGGATAACATACTCTAATATTCTTTGTGATCTGCTCAGTCATGTGTGTGATCATGTCATTAATAAGAGCAGAAGAGAAGAGGACCAGTGTATCAGTTGAACAGGTGAAGAGAGCCATTTTGAGTAATGTGGAATAAAATACTATAATAGGGGAGAAAAAGACTATAGTAGGGATTAGACCATCTACAATTGTGGGAGTTGTGTTTTTGTTTTTATTCTAAGGAAATTGCCTTTGTGTCTGGTAGGAAGCTAGAGATGCCACAAACCCAGAAAATCAGTTGTTGGGAAGAAAACCTGGACATAAAATTGGGGAGAGTGAGGACAAATTCGAGGCTATGAGGATAAATTGGAACTAGCATCTGCCTCTCAATACTTGCAGCCTTAATAATGTGGGCAACTTGCAAAACATATTGGCACTTGCATCTGGCCCAGGACCTAGAAAAACTGAGAGAGAGACATAATGGAACTTGGAGGAGCTGTGGGTCCTGATCCTGCCTCACACCAAAAAGGTGATCCAGCAGATTAATAAAGATGCGTAGCATCTCCATGAGCTCATGATCTAATATCTCTGTTCAGAGAAAAATGGCTGCTGCTTTACTTCTGCTTTCTAAATATCATGCAAATTTCTCTTACAGCCAGCCCTAACCTAGAACTATACAGGATTCTAGGAGACCTAATTCTAGTTTAGTTATGTAGCTACCATTCAAAAACCGTCATTACCCATATTTATTCACTACCATGTTTTCCAGGCACTGTACCAATTTTTATTGCATTTTTATTTTACATTAAAATAGTCTTATGAGGAATTATTTCACCCTTGAGAAATCTAATGTTAAATAGGTCAGTGAACTTTTCTAAAACCTCTAGGCCCTGGGAGAAATCAGACTTAAGACCAAGTATTTTGACTTCAGATAATGATTAATCCTTAGATTTTTCCTTTATTTATGTTATACTACCCACAACCGAATACTTTTTGCACTGTGTCAGTCAGAGTTCCAATAAGAAGGACATGATGTAGCCCATCCTGGGTTATTCAACAGAGCTCAATAAGGGGACTATTTAAAAAGGTTTGTCAACAGGGATTAGGAAAAAAAACACAGTAAATTCCCCAATACTAGAAGCTTCCTGACTATTGGCAGAAAGTCATCACAATCCCTAAATCTGAAAATGGAAGGAAAGGAAACAGTTACTGCTACCCAAAGTGGGTATCTGTATGAAAAGTGTTACCAAACAAGAGCTGAGCCTTCGATAAGAGGAAAAATCCCACTTGTGGTGCTTCCAAAGAAGGGGGCAGAGAGACTAAATAACCCCAACTTTACTGTCTTTCAGACTCCTTATTCTCTCCATTCACTGACTTCTATTCCTATGACTCAGCCAACTTATGGAAACTGATGGGCTAAGGGATCAACAGTAGAAAAGAAATCAGTATCTTGAGGGACAGAGCAGGATGACGAAGGGTGGATGAAGACTGATCCAGAGGAGTAAATGGAAAATATCTAACCTATACGAATTATTCCAAGAGTAAAGCATTCGTAAAGATTTTAGGAAAACATTTTGCTTTTATACAAACTCAGAAACAAATACTAAAATGTTTTCTCAAGGTAATGCCTAAACTTTGGTTTTCTTTCTTCTTTCCTTCTTTTGTTTTGTTTTGGCAATGCCTAAATTTTCTTAGTTACTCTCTAATAAACATTTCTTTTTTTTTAAGATTTTATTTATTTATTTGACAGACAGAGATCGCAAGTAGACAGAGAGGCAGGCAGAGAGAGAGGAAGAAGCAGGCTCCCCACTGAGCAGAGAGCCTGATGTGGGGCTCGATCCCAGGACCCTGGGATCATGACCTGAGCTGAAGGCAGAGGCTTAACCCACTGAGCCACCCAGTCACCCCTCTAATAAACATTTCTATAGTGCTCATTTGGGACCACTTTTCAACTTATGGGTATATTGTAGAATGAGCTGGATTTTAAAAATAAAAACAAAAACAAAAACAAAAAAAACCGCAAGGCCAAACCCATGCCATGCCATTAGCTTCTAGTGGGGACGTTTGGCAAGGGATGTGGGAAGGTAGACTGGCAGAGGTGCAAGCCCTGGGCCCACGAGTAGCTCATCAAAGCATTTGCTTCTTTAATAAAACAACAAAGGCTGCTCCATGCTGTAGGGTATTTCTGAGACTAAAACTAAGGTGAACTACAAGTGCTTCAGAGCAGAAAATAAGAGGTAAATATTTTCTGAATCTTTGGGTTCTTTCTGATAAGACTTTCCCACTCATTTTCTAAGTAGCCATTTCCAAGTTTTCTGCAGCATAGAATGATCTACTCTAAGGCCTAGGAGTTCAGATTATCTTACCTGTTTCTTGAGAAGTATTTGCCAAGTGTTTAACCAGGCTCTCTACAGTACCTTCTCAATGCCTATGGTAAGGAGGCCTTATAAGTAGCCAGAGGAGAAAGAGACAGCATCTTTCTTCTCACTGTTGAAGTTGAAGCTTAAGCTCTAATCCCTCAATGAGGTGATTGTTACCAACAGCACATGTATGCAAGGATGGATATCAGTGCTAAGAACCCCCCTGGACACTACTTTCATATTAACAGAGTGTCTCTGTCAGATTTTCACCCAGCTACACAATACACATTCATGAGGATACTGAAGTGTCCAGGTCCATGGCCTGGATCCATGTTCAGCATTTATTATCTGTAAGATTTGGCGAAAATTGCTGAACTTCTTCAAAATCCTGTTTGTCATCTGTAAAATAGGAAAAATATTGTTGCTAATTGACTTTCTGGTGAGGAATAATTAAATAACACATAGAGAACACATCACATATCAGAGGGCAGGCAGTTAGAATGGGTACTGCCAGGAGATTCTAGGAAGATGGTAGCTTGACTTTTTTTTAAGATTCCCTCTCGGGGGATGCCTGGGTGGCTCAGTTGGTTAAGCAGCTGCCTTCGGCTCAGGTCATGATCCCAGCATCCTGGGATCGAGTCCCACATCGGGCTCCTTGCTCGGCAGGGAGCCTGCTTCTCCCTCTACCTCTGCCTGCCTCTCTGTCTGCCTGTGCTCTCTATCTCTCTCTCTCTAACAAAACAAACAAACAAACAAAAAAAATCTTAAGATTCCCTCTCCGGCCAATGCAACACCAACTAATAGCTATCTTTCCTCAGTTGAGCAGCTGCTAAGACCAGCAAGAAAGCCAGGCCTGAAGGTAGAGAAATGTCCTCAGGGTCTGTTAGGTCCCGCAAGAAAAAACAAAACAAAACAAACAACCCAACAACAACAGGAACAACAAAAAAACCCAAACCCGATAGAGCCTGGGAATCAGACATGAAGTACAAAGATAGAATATGAAAATTACTGAGAAGAAGTGGCCTGAGGAGATTCATGTATCCAGATGGGAAGGGCAAGTCTAGCTTCAATGACTGTTCTCAGAAGACCCTGCAGGTTCCCTTATTCATCGATTTTGACTTCTTTACATACAAGCCTTCTTTGCTTATAACAAAAACTCTCTTCCTTTAAATGTCACTGTAACTCCTTCTGCCAAATTCTATAATCACTTTAGCTTTTCTTTTGTTTGGCCAGAAACCTGACAGTTCTTTTTGTGTGTGGCATTCCTCATTGCAACAAGCCGTAAACCTGGCTTCATTGGTTTGGTTTGTGCAGGGGATCTTTGGCTTCCTGGGCTAAGACAAATGTGGGAGATGTCTAGCTTTCTCCTGGTGCCTCCATAGAGACTGTCAACTTGTTAATGTTTTATCTCCTACAATTTATGGAACTCTTACTCTGTAATTTATCCCAGAAACTGTAACTAAGTCTCAGAGAGTGATCAAAAAAAGTAACATGACTTGCAAGGAGAAGAAGTAGTAGAAAGTAGAAAATGGTGTGCTCCTAGAAAATCAGACATAATACAGAACACAGGCAACACATTAAGGAAATAATGCAGCAATCTAATAATGTATTCATTTAATAAGACTTGATTTGAAACTAAAACCATTTTTGTAAATTAAATACTATTAAAACCAAAAGAGTCATCAAATAAACAAAGAATTATAGATACTGATGAGACCAAAATTAGCCTCCTAGAAAATCATGTATTTAAAAAAAAAGTCAAAATACAGAGTAAAACTGCAGAAAAATGGAAATAAAGAAGACATATGAGACAGGAGGATAAGCTCAGAAGTCTTTGCAGATATATTTCAGATGGGAAACATGAATAGATAAAAGACAAAAAATAAACCAGTAGTAAAGGAAAATTTCTTCTTTTGAGAAAGACTTGAGTATATATGTTTGTTTTTTTTTTCAATAATTAAAAAAATTTTTTATAAACATATAATGTATTATTAGCCCCAGAGGTACAGGTCTTTGAGGCTTTAGATTACAAATATTCACTAATGTCCTGGTAACACTGATAAAAATATCTTTGCCTGGGCATATTCTGATAACATTGCCAAATTCCAAGGATCAGTTTTTGGGTTTTTGCTTGTTTGTTTTTGTTTTTTAAGTATATACTTTTCAAGACGTATAGAAAAGGTTTCTTAGTAAATAAAAATAATCAGATCAACTACAGCCTTCTCTTCTGCAACCTTGGAAGTTAATTACATTGTAATAACACATACAGACTGCAGAGCAGCAAGGATATAATCCAAGAATACCACTTTAAGCCAGCCTATAATTTATCTATTAGAGTGATTGAAAGACATTTGAGGTACTGTAAGAATGAGAGAATGTATCACTGACATTTCCAATCTGAGGATTTCTAGAGATAAAGCACTAGTAAAAGTAAAAAAAAAAAAAAAAAAAAAAAAAAAAAATTAAAACAGTGATCTCTAATAGGAGAAGTCTAAAAAGGAGAAGAATAGTGATGAGAATAAATCTTCTAATGTATACTTAAATTTAAAAAGACACTGAAAAGTGACTGTGGCTATGTAATTTAGGTGTTAAACAAGCAATCTTAACGTAGCAGAATATACTGTAGCAAAATCTTACAGTAGCCTCAAAGTAAAAGTTACCAGCATGTTCTAGGAATTTGAGACTGAGGTTGGGGAGGTGAGGTAAAAGAAAAGCAACTAAAAATCTCACTGTAAAAGGTCTGAAAATGTGAGAAAGTTGCTTTAAAAGTTTCATTTTAGGGACAGGGCAGTGCAGAATTAGAGAGTACTTAGTTAAATGATAAAAATATTTCTTTCTATAATAGGATCGAACCATATTTGTGATTATCAAATGTGGGAACACTGGGTAAACAATAGTAGAATGAAAAAAGTGTAATAAAATTTCCATATTGACTAGGGCAAAGAGGAGGATCAATAATAACTTATTCTGACTGGAAAGATTAAGGAGAATTAGAAAAAGAGAAAACAATAAAGTAAAATGCATAATAAATAAAATTTAAGGTGGAAGAAATAAGCTGAAATGTGTTTATTTACACAGCAAATGTGATTGGAGCAAATTCTCCTGTCATAAGTGGGAGACTGTTGAGTGGGTTAAAAAAAAAAAAAAACACGCAGATCAAAAAATACTGTTATATGCTATCCCCCAGAGCTTACTTCAACTGTTAAGAAAAAACAATACAAAACCACATTTGAGGGCACCTGAGTGGCTCAGTGGGTTAAGCCTCTGCCTTTGGCTCAGGTCATGATTCTGTGGTCCTGGGATGGAGCCCCGCATCGGGCTCTCTGCTCAGCGGGGAGCCTGCTTCCCCCCTGCTCTCTCTGCCTTCCTCTCTGCCTACTTGTGATCTCTCTCTGACAAATAAATAAATAAAATTTAAAAAAAAACACATTTGATTATACAGTGGTCTGTTAAAAGACACCCCAAACCAAACAAAAATATGAACAGAAAAAGCAACATAAAAATTAATTAAAAATATAAATTTAATAGCATAAAAAGTGATGGGGATGAATAAAGAGAAGTACCATATAATAAAGCCACAATTTACAAGGAGGGATTATATGCCTATTAATGTATGTATCAAACACATAGCAACTAAGTCTATAATACAAAACTAATGGAGTTCAAGAAGAAACTGATAAAATTAACATTATGATGTAGGTCTTAAATCCCTTTCAGAACACATAGATCTAATAAAAACAATAGATAAAAATTGTTTTTATTTTACATATTTTAATGAGTAGATATAACTTGAAACATTTGTAAAAACTGATCATGTACTGGTCACCAATAATACTCAGAAAGATTAAAAAGCAGATTGTGTAGGCCATAGTTTCTGATCTTAATTAAATGGAAAATAAAATTGTAACAAAAAGTTACTATTTAGAATAGAAGACACATCTCAAATGTCATTGAATCAAAGATAAAATCAAAACAAATTATAAACTATCTTGAAACTAATGAGAAGTGCATGCTTCATAAAAAAAAGTCATATGAAAGGTGAAATTTGTCATCTGAGAGAATTTATAGCTGTAAATACCTACATTATTAAATACGAAGTCTAAAAATAAATGACTTTAGTGGTCTCTTAAGACACTAGAAAATGACAGCATTATAAACCAGAGTTAAGTAAAAATAATTAATTCTTAGAAATAAAATCTGAAATTAATGAAATGGAAAAAGAAAGTAGTCGCTACACTTCTTCTTTGTCTTCATTAGGGAGCCTACTCATCTTCTTTCAACTATATGCTATTTTTGTAGAATCTGACCTTGTTGGAGAGTCTTAAAAGGAAGTTAGGGGCAACTTTTAATTCACTGAATGTTGGCAAACCATTTGGATCTAAGAGATGTTATGACATTAATGGACTGAATTTTTTTTCTTGCATTTATAAGGTTTATTAGAGAACTTTAGGCTAAAATGTTATGCTGCAGAGCTGACTACATTCTCTGTATGATAACAGAATTAGTATGAGCTTCTAGCTCAAACTATTTAATGCAAAACAAAAGTAGGCCTTTCTAGATTAGTTGATCCAAATTTTGTTCTTCCTATCTCATGTGTTGAGAAACCTTCAGGGCTACTTGGGAGAACTGTGAGAGGTCTTATGCTTGATGAATTCATGTGACATGTATGTGTGTTGGGGGTATGGCCTTCAGCTATAGCAAATGTGTCTAGAAACTCAGACTTAGCAAGCATGTGTAGCACTAAGATGATAATATAATTGATTAATAGACAAGGAGAAATGGACGCCCTTAGTAAAAGTGAATACCTAGAGCTAAGGAAGAGAAACTCTGAAATTATTAAACACCCAGAATAGGCTGTCTCAGGGAATCATATTTTCTCAGGACTTAATAGAGGATATTGAGGATTTTTGGGAAACTTGCTTTAATTTTATTTCAGAGTAAAAACAACTTCTGATAGAAAGTAATAAATAAAAAGCAACTAAGTTAGAAGAAAAGCACAATTCCTTAAAACTTGAGATATTAGAAGCCAAGCTAATGACATATGAAAGGGAAATGTGAATCTTATAGTCTAGGATAGATAGACATTGAGAAGGAAGAAAAAATAGAAAATGTATTTAGACTTGAAAAGAGAAGACCAAAATATTAGCATGAACTATCAAAGCAATATTAGATGAGATTTTATGTAAGATAGTTATTATAGATGGAGATTTAACTCCATCTATTATTGTCTCTCCTCTCAGGGGGCACACTCAAGAAAGTTACAGAATTAGGACATTATGGGAAGTTATAACAAATTGGAAATATATCCAAGGAGAGGTAATCAGTCCAATCTAGTGCTGGTGTGGGAACCCTCTAGGATAGAATTATCTAAATCAGGGAGATAAAGAATGACTTGATTTGTTTGAACAGAATTCATTGATTCTAAATATCTGACTGTGAGAGACTAGATTTCAAAATCTAAAGGAGTATTTGAAAAACAAAATTCTGATCCAAAATCCAAGGGAAAGTGGTGAAAAATAAAAGGCTACTAAATTCCAGTAAACAATGTGAAGTCTGGGTATATTTGAATATGAATGGAACCAAATGAACAGGCATATTACACTAGGAAAATTGAAGGAGGATCTCTCTGAACGAGGACAGCAGATCCTATTCTTGCCAAAAGGGATATGGGAGAGCAAATGCTACTTGAGGCATATATCATCAATAGCTGTGGTAAGCAATTAAAGTGTCTCTGGGAGTACATGCCAGATGTATTACTCTTCAGGAAGTGACTAAAATACACATTTCAGGAGCAACTATAGTTTTGGTCCAATAATCTGTGAAGTGTGATTCTCTAGCTAAAACAAATGTAAAGGTGATACTCAGATTTCCTACTGAGCTAGTTTCACAGATTTAACAATCCCAAATTAAATGGCAGTGTCAGTAGGCACTGTAGTAACCAAGCAAAAACTCTCACTCTTAGGGGAAGGAAGAAGCCATCTCTATTAGGATAGGCTAGTTTATGCTGTATTAATAAGCTAACTCCTGTATTTCAGCACCTAAGAGTAAAAAGGCTTAGTTTGTATTAATATACAATGGAAGAGGCCCTATTTTCCCACATAGACATTGAGGGATCCTGGCTGATCTTGCTCAGTGAAGCAAGTGGAGAGTTGCTGGAGTTTTTCTCACTGATTTTTCACTGTTGGAAAGTCTCACATCACTTTCCATTGCTTTCATTTTATTGGCCAGATCTAGTCATACGACTCTCCTTAACTACAAGAACCTTAAGGCATTCATGTGCCCAGAAAGGAGAGGAAAGTTTTGGTGAACACTAGTAATATTAAGCACACAATATTGCTAGGATTATCCCACATCCAATGTAGCACTGGTGAGCTAGGGTCACAGAACTCAAAGGGAAATGAAAATTAAGAAGCATCTGATGGATGGAAATAAAAGATATTAATAAATAATCCAAGTTATGAAGAGTACCATCATTGCAAACCATTAAATGCCATTGTCTGAGAAAGAAGAAATTATGGTGAGCTGAATGCTGTCCTATCCCAACCACCATACAGGTAAACCTGTTCTGCCAAATATACTTACTTGACCAATTTAATTTAAATTCACAGATGATGGACTCCACACCACTATCATAGATAATGGTAATCATGGGGAAGTGAAAATCAAGAATATTCACTCCATCCCCCTCTCCTTCAGTCAGTTAGTAATGAATTGTTCCTCTGGTCTTTGTGAACATCAAGCACAGGGCTTCAAAAATATAATTTGCCTGGGGCCAGGGATTGGTTTTTTAAATTTTCTGATACAGGATTAGTGGCATGATTTTTCAAAGAACACTTTGAATTCTTTAAAAAAAAAATGTTTTTAATTCTACTAATTCAGTTTGGAGTTGCTAAAATAACCATAACTTTTCTAGTAGTAATCATCTCAGATTGTGGTGTCTGAAGAAATTAAGTCTACCCAGGCATAAAGAACTTTTTCGAATGAGGCTGATAATAAAGTAGTAGGTAAAATGTTGCATTTTTTAAAACAGTTAAAAAAAACCAGCAGGCTATTTGTCACCTGTTAGTTATTAAAATTTCCAAACTGTGAAAGATTATGATAATGAAAAACATACATCCATTATTACATATATGTTCAAAGCTTGTTAATGCTTTGCACTGTTTCAATGGGTAGATATAGATATGGTAGATATTGATAGATGTATAGATGTGTGTATAGACATCTCAGTCTCCTTGTTACCATTTCAAAAAAAGTTGTAGACATCAGTATAATTAATCGTTAAATGTTGTATGAATAAGGACATATTCCTCAATAACCAAAATAGCATATTATATCTATAGAAATAAATTGATTTAACCATTATTTATGATCAAGTCCTTTTCAAGATAACAGTTAAGTTTTCACTTTGCATTTGATTTAAATATTCACATTTCTTTTTATCTAGAGCAATTTTCCTCCCCCATTTTTAAATAGCAATCAATGACTTTTCAAGATAGGTGAATTTTCTTTTAGATATCTTTTTTTTTTTTTTTAATCTCCATACAGGGTCATTTTAGATATTTCTCTGTGTATATTGTGGAATTTCTTTTTTTTTAAGATTTTATTTATTTATTTCAGAGAGAGAGAGAGTAAGAGAGAGCATGAGAGGGGAGAAGATCAGAGGGAGAAGCAGACTCCCTGTGGAGCTGAGAGCCCAATGCGGGACTCGATCCCGGGACTCCGAGATCATAACGTGAGCTGAAGGCAGTTGCTTAACCAACTAAGCCACCCAGGCACCCTTGTGGAATTTCTTTTTAAAAGTTAAATAGCTTGATTGGCTTTATGTTAAATATTTCTTCTGTGGAGAATATTTCTCAAGAGTTATTTGCTTTATATTACATCAGGTGGAACATATTGTCAAGTAATTTCACTTGATGCTGAATTTGGTCACTTCTTTAAAGAGGTGACAACCAAACTTCTCTATTATAAAAATAATAAATAACCAAGGAATGAGTTTAACCAAGGAATTAATTTAACCAAGGAATTTAACCAAAACATCTCTACACTAAAAACTTGAACTCTGATGAGGGAAACTGAAGAAAATGCAAACAAATGTAAAGATATTCTTTGTTTGTGGATCAGAAAAATGAATATTGTTAAAATGTCGATAATACCCAAGGCTATCTGTAGATTTCATGGGATTTCTGGACCATGAAGTAGTTTGCTTTTTAATTTTTTGAGTAAACGCCATACGTTTTTCATAGTGGCTATGCTAATTTACATTCCCAATAGTGTACAAGGGTTCCTTTTTCCCCCAGATCCTTACCAATACTTGTTATTTGTTTGATTTTTGGTGAGAGCCATTCTAACAAGTATGAGGTGACATCTCATATTGTTTGGTATTTTGCTGAGGATTAATGATGCTGAGCATCTTTTCATACACATCTTAGCCATTTGTATGCCTATTACTCAGTTCCTCTGCTCATTTTTAATCACACTGCTTATTTTTTTTCTATGAGTTCTTTGTATATTTTGAATATTAACCCCTTATCAAATATATGGTTTGCAGATGTTTTTGTCCCATTCCGTAGGTTGGCTTTTCATTTTGTTGATGCATTCCTTTGCTGAAAAGAATCTTTTTAGTTTGATGTAGCTCCATTCACTTATTTCTGCTTTGTTCCTTGTGTTTTGATGTCCTATCCAAAAAATTCATTAGCAATACCTGCGACAAGGAGCTTTTCCCCCTGTTTTCTACTCAGTTTTACATTTTCAGATCTTACATTTAAATCTTTGATCCATTTCAAATTAATTTGTTGTGAACTGTGTAAAACAGAGGTCCAATTTCATTTTCTACATGTGTTTATCTAATTTCCCCAACATTCGTTGAAGAGACTTTCCTCTTCCCACTGAGTATTCTTGGCTCTCTTATCAAATATTAGGTGACCACATATGCAGGGTTTTATTTCTGGACTCTTTATTCTGTTCTTTTCTATATGTCTAATTTTTCTGCCAGTATCATATTGTGATTGTTATAGCTGTATAGTGTAGTTTGAAATCTATTGGAATTTTGATAGGGATTGCACTGAATCTACAGATGGCTTTGGATATTATTGACATTTTAACAATATTCAGTCTTCTGATCCACAAACAAAGAATATCCTTACATTTGTTTGCATTTTCTTCAGTTTCCCTCATCAGAGTTCAAGTTTTTAGTGTAGAGATGTTTTGGTTAAATTCCTTGGTTAAATTCATTCCTAAGTATTTTATACTTCTGATGCTATTCTGAGTGAGACTATTTCTTTTCAGATATTTCATTGTTAGTGTTTGAAAGTACAGCTGATCTCTGTATGTTAATATTATATCCTGCAGCTTTACTGATTTTTTTAATGAGTTTTAACAGTTTTTTTATTGAGCCTGTAGGATTTTTTTCTATATAAGATCATGTCATCTAGAAATATAGACACTTTTGTTTCTTCTCTTAATTTGGATGCCTTTTATTTCTTTAAGTTGCCCGATTGGTTTAGGTGGGACTTCAGTACTATGTTGAATAGGAGTGGTGACAGTGGGCACTCTTGGCTTGTACCCGATCTTAAAAGAAAAGCTTTCAGCCTTTAACAGTTATGTCTGATATTAGCTCTGGGCTTGTCATATACTGCTGAGATAGGAGCAAGGAGGGTAATGACCAGAGGGGTCAGATTACATAAATTTGGAAGATTAAGCTGACAGATTTTGGTGACAGACTGGCTTGAGGTATACAAGAAAGGAAAAAAAGGGGAGGGGTGAGGATAATTCCAAGCTACTTTGGCTGTGCCTATAGAATGAAGTTGCCATTTACTGAGCTAGGGGAGTATGAGTAGAGCAGGTTAAAGTTCAGAAACTAGTAGTTTGGTTTTATTGTTAGGTTTAAACATCCATATGCTAGTTAAGCATTTGGATTTAAGATTCTGAGATTTGTGGGAAAGGTCAGGAATGGTATTATCTGACTTATTAATTACCTGAACTAGGGTAATACTGTTTCTACTTTTTTCAAAATTTGGATCCAAAACTCATTTTGGAGAATACTCTTTAAGGGAAAGGCTCATTCTCTTCAGTTTTTTGTCTCCATCTTCTAAATATATAGCTGGTTTCTATTAAATATATCTTGAAATAATAAATACATAAAAAACTTTGAGTCTACTGACTTAGTAATGTCAGTAATTTTTTAACTGAAAAAAATTCTCCAGTATTTAAGTGTCATGAGAGATACAAAGATGCATTGATAGCAGATCCTAATTTTAAGATATTTGTATCATCCCACTATTGATATGACATGAATTTCATTCCATGATGGTATGATGGGATGAATAACTTATTAATCAGGTAGAAACGGATAATAATCCTTTACTACATATACAGAGGTTTAGGTTTCTTCTTATTCTATCAGTCATGGATAAGAGATTCAACTTAATGAAGTTTTTTAATTAAAAATTAAACATGACAACATGATTGAGGTAATACACCAAAACCATGTCAAAGGAATATGCATTTATAAAAGCTTATGTAACCTAAGACTCTCTCACTTTGTAATCACTTTCAAGTTGTCCTTCTTACCCCTGCATTCTTTTCACCATCAAAACAACCCAAATCCATAAACAAATATAGAATTATGGCTAAGAGAATAGACTGAATTAAACCACTTGGCCTCCAACCCTTAGCCTGATTAAATAGTAACTTGTTCATTTGTGACATGAGTATAGTTATAGTAATTACCTAATGATATTGGTAGGAACATCAGTGAGAAAATACTCAAAACATACTGTCATATACATTATAATCAGTATATATTTTACTAATTATGGATCATATTGGTTCAAATTTTTTTTAAATATACAAGTTAATTTTACCTATCTAGAGGTTTATTTTCTTTTTTTACCTACTTAAAATTATTTACATCATTTACTACATTATTTACTACATTAATAATGCTTTAAGAATATACCATTTAGGGGTATAGGCTTCAAACAACTGAGTGTCTTATGTCACAAAGGAATTTATAGGCAGGGAGCCTGCTTCTCCCTCTGCCTCTGCCTGCAACTCTGTCTGCCTGTGCTCACTCACTCTCTCTCCCTCTCTCTCTGACAAATAAATAAATAAAATCTTTAAAAAAAAAAAAAAGAATGCCATCACCGACCACCTATTAGTGGACAATTGCATCTTTATGTCATTTTTCCAGAATTTAAAGTCCTTGAATTTATATATAACACATATATATGTTCTATATCCCTGATTCTCAGATTTGGCTGAATAATAGAATCACTTCGGTGGGGGTTGTGTTAAAAATACTGATGTCTTGTACTTACTGCAGCAGCACATATACTAAAATTGGAATGATACAGAGAAGATTAGCATGGCCCCTGTGCAAGGATGGCATGCAAATTCATGAAGTGTTAAAAAAAAGAAAACAAAAATACTGATGTCTAGGTCTGATTCTCAGAGCTTCTAATTTTATTGGTATAGAGAGCAGCCTGGATAATGGGATTGTTTTAAAGTTCCTTAGGTGATTCTAACATGCAGCAACATTTTATATTTACTTATTCATATGGTAGGGTCCATTTGCTGAAGAAGCAGTTGGAATTCTTGAATGACTTCTATGTATATTATATGTTAGTTAATAGGTTAATACATTATTTTTCAAAAATAATTCATATTTTTAGAAAGTTTTAAAATAAACATAAGTATCTTATGAAAGTTATCCATAATCTCCTATCCAAAGATAACTTCTATAAATATTTTCATTCATCTTTTCATTTTTTTTAAGATTTTATTTATTTATTTGACAGAGACCACAAGTAGGCGGAGAGGCAGGCAGAGAGAGAGGAGGAAGCAGGCTCCCCACAGAGAGCCCAATGTGGGGCTCGATTCCAGGACTCTGAGATCATGACCTGAACCGAAGGCAGAGTCATTAACCCACTGAGCCACCCAGGCGCCCCTCATTTATCTTTTCAGATGATCCACTTTGTATATAGATGTGTGTGTGTGTGTGTCTGTAATCTCATATGTTCTTATGTCTTTTGGTTCATAGTAGTTTAAGTTTTATGGCTTCTCTTTCTCCAGAAGAAAATTTTTCTTTGTTGAATTTTGCCTTCTAAAGAGAAGGCCTCCAAAGGTTAAGGATTAATTAAACTAATGAACTGTGAATATTGGTAAATTGACATTTCAAAGGGCAATGACATTCAATGATGCTCTAAAACTCACTATCTCAGTGAATTAATATTTGAGTGTTTGAAAATATCAATTTCTCTTATGCAAAGCCACATCAGAATTAACTGATTTTCCTCATTTGATTCTTCCTTTTTCTCGTTACGTTTATTTTAGACATCCTTTGCCTGCATGTATTTTCCTCTTCCTTAACAAATGAAAAATGAGGGGTGCCTGGGTGGCTCAGTAGGTTAAAGCCTCTGCCTTGGGCTCAGGTCATGATCCCAACGTCCTGGGATAGAGCCCCACATTGGGCTCTCTGTGGGGAGCCTGCTTCCTCCACTCTCTCTCTGCCTGCCTCTCTGCCTACTTGTGATCTCTGTCTGTCAAATAAATAAGTAAAATCTTAAAAAAAAAAAAAACAAATGAAAAATGAAAAGTCACTTAAAAACTGGTGCTTTTGGATTTGTTTAATGAACTCTTTTCTACACTTAAAAAAGCAGGTACATACTTTATAATTTAAAGTACTTCATAACTTATTTAAAAATAATTTAAGTTCAACAATTTTTAAAAAGTTGTTTATGTATAAGTAGCCTCATATAGAGTGATATTTATTAGCCTTCTTTAAAACATAACCAAAGGTGCTCCTGGGTGGTTCAGTCATTAAGTGTCTGCCTTCAGCTCAGGTCATGATCCCAGGGTCCTGGGATAGAGCCCCCCATCCATCCCAGGATCCTGGGATTAAGCCCCGCATCTGGCTCCCTGCTCAGCGGGAAACCTCCTTCTCCCTCTCCCACTCTCCCTGCTTGTGTTCCCTTTCTCACTGCGTCTCTCTCTGCCAAATAAATAAATAAAATCTTTAAAAAATAAATAAAACATAACTAAAAGCTAAATCCACAATTAATATTCAGCTGATTTGGATTTTCCACATTTGTAGAGTTTTAATATGTAAGTCTTTGTGTTCTGAATATATAGTCTTAATTTTTAGAGAGTTACTGTTTTGGGGATGCTTATCATTAGTTATCATCTCTTAAAACTTTGAATAGTTTATACAATAGCTTCATATCTAGTAAAAAACAGTATGTATGTGGGTGTAAGAAGGATAATGTATGTTTGAAATATTAACTAACAAAGAAAACAGGCACTCCTGCTTATGTTAGGGCAGACATGACTTGTAACAGGAGGCTTGTAGCAGAAGGCACATTAGAGAACACCTCTTTCAACCCCTTATTGACAAATAAGGAAATTTAAAAAACAGGATAAATTAAACATCTGTATGTAATAAAACAGAACTGCCATCTCAGTTTCCTAATTCTCAGTTGAATAGTATTTCCAACATACTACAGTGGCAGCTCTAATTACATTATCAGAGATCCATATTCCATCTATTTGTACGAGATTTGGACTATAAAAGCAGCTGCAGCCACTAATTTATCAGCAGGCCTGATTGACCTGATTGACCTGGTTGTTCAAACTTCCACCAAAAAAAAGATAGAAAAGGGAAGAGGAAGGGGAGTATGTTAAGGCGATTTAATATGTTGTCGAAGATGCAAATCATTTGTACATAGTCTATGCATCTTTCCTGAGATAAATCAGTAGCTAAAGATTTGACCAAAAAATTGCAACGTTCTTAGTATCAGATGAAAATCATCAGTGTGAATAATGGAATGGTAATGAAGCAGAATTTTTAGGGAATGTATTCACTAAGTGTAATAAACAAATTGCAGAATTGCAATTTGTTACCTAGTGGGGACCGGCCTAAAACCACTTTTGGGATAATACCTAGTGAATTACTGGTTAAGCCATGTAACCAGGTTAAACATGATTAATCAATTCATAGATAATCTTTGTTCTCCTGTGTAAACACTATTTACTTCAACTTTATTCAAATTTAACTTCCTTCAAAATGTTATATTACAATTGTTATTGAAAATAACTTTTTAAATCCAAAACCATTCAAACTCTGTTTCTCTCCATTAAACTATGACTTTTCTTAAAATGAATACTGTGATTACAAACCTACCATGTAACATTTGTTATGATTGGATAGAAAATATGAGCCTAAAATGATCCATTGCAGATTGAAAACAATGAAGACATTCAGTCCTGAGAATTATAAAAAAGGAAAGAAAAATGAAAGTATCACAAGCTAGGAAAAACAATGTGTTAAAGCTTGTTCTATATGGTGCTTTAACTTCTGGGTACTAAGTACTAACTGTGGTTGAACATCTAGATCCTGTACTGTTCTGTACCAAACATCTGTATGATCAAGGGAATTGGATGCCTCTTAATCATGCAGCTGTTTTGGAATCTTATGACAGGATGACAGAAGACCAGTGTCTTCCAGAAGTACTGCATTGCACCTTCCTTCTTGCCTTCTTTTAATTTTACCACAGACCCACGAGATGTTTGATAGAAGCCAAAAGTGTCCTATTTGGCTGTCATGCCATGTTGCTCAGTAGTGGCATGAGTGTTTTCAAGATGTGATGAACATCTGCTATAAATCTAGTCTGTACTCGGGAGCATTCTCTGGGGGTTGTTTTTGTGCTTTAATTCAAGAGAACCAAAGAAATAAAATTCAGTTTTCTCATTTGATGTGCAAAACTGAAATGAAACTCAATGACAGTAAGCAATCTGCCCAAGTTTAAATAGTTAAGTATGGTACTAAGGCTTGGTTTCAAGCCTAGATTTCCTTGCTAAGAATGGCATCTTTACTTAAAGTATTTTGTATTTATATGGCAATTTTTAATTTGCAATGCATTTTCTCATCCATTTCTATTTTTTGGCATAGTTAACTCTCTGAAACCATCCATGTTAATATTTATTCACTTCTGTAGTATGCTTTTGAAAAGCCAAAAACTTTTTTGTTTGAATATATACATTCAAACATAGAGGGAAATATACGTTCATGTGTATATTTAGATGACATAAAGGCATAAAAAGAAACAACTTTTTCTAGGAATCAACAAATGCTTCTCTGGGAATTCAGTAATAGCAGATGTATGTTTCTAGTTTTTGAGCCAGATTTAAAACAATTCACAAGTTGATTGAATTATCTTAGGGTTTTTTTTTTTTTTTCCCCTCATCATCAAAAAGCACACATTCATCTTCAACTAGAAGTCACTGACAATTTCTGCAACATTTTGTTTTGGCTTGAATGTTAATATCGATTACATATCACAATTTTAGGGTGTCAATTTTGAAAGTCATAGGTTTCTGTTTGTGAGCCTATGAAAACTAGGATTCCATGTGGAATGCAAACTTTCTTTCACCCATAATTAACCTGAAAATATTTATCGACCTATTGCTTTACCCAAGACACTGGAATAGTACTTGGTGAATTTGTCACACGTGCATCAAAATCCAATAAGCATGTGATGAAGCTCGAGGTATGCCCTAATAAATTAAGGGGAATTGGACATAAATATATGAAAAGGAGGTAAATATTATGTGATTAATAAGGAAGAAGAGTTTATTGCTATAGACATTAGAGGTATGTAGTAAGACAAGCACAGAAAGCAAGAGGGAGGGAGGGAGGGAGAGAGAGAGAGAGAAAGAGAGAGAGAGAGAGAGAAAGAGAGAGAGAGAGAGAGGAAGGGGAACAGGGAGAAAGAAAGAGAACAATAGGAGGAAGAGGAGAAGGGGAGGGGAGGGTAGGAAAGGGTCTCATGAGGGAGTTTTCATTGGCACTAAACCTGGAGCAGAATAATGAGCAAGAGTGCATTACGTAAAGGTGAGATTTTCAGAACAGAAGGTTAGTTCAAGAAAAAACCTTAGAATCAGGGAATCTTGAGTTTTATTTGATGCCCAACAGCAACCCATAACACTGAAGTGCATGGTGTGTGCTGAAGAGTATGAACAGTGGGGTTTGTATTAGGCACAGTTCAGTGCAGGAAACAAAGCTCACTCCAGATCTTTCAAGTAGCAAAGGATTTAATGTAGATAAATAAACACGGGCTTACGAAGTTATTGAAAGCACTGTGAAATAGCAGGAATCTTAAATAGGATAAAGTTCAAGAGCATACCACATAGGAGGCTGAGATCTAAAACTGCTGCCACCACTGATTCTACCACCCTACAACTGCCTTTAACCCCTCCAGATTTAGTGAATAGACATTTCTTGGTGGAGTGTGTGCTCTGTAACTACCTCTCAGCATTAGTTCCCATCACGTTGATCGCCTGCACAACCAGCAGCAGCACGATAACCTTTGCATTATATCTGCATTCTGAATTCCACATAGATGCATCTCATCTGCAAAACCTGTTTTGTATAGAGAACAGTAATTGCAATGAGTCTAGGAAATTTGGTTGATAGCCTTTCAGCCTCCACAATAGAGGAAAGCATCCTGAAAGGCAGATGGAGTAGAGGCTGAGTGAGCCAATTCATATCATCCACCCCAGAGCCCTACAGTAATTTGGAGTTATTTGGTTGAGAGCTTGAATATCAGACAAAAGATGAAAACTAATACAGTCATTAACATACATCTAAACAGCTGACAACACTACCAGGACACAGCTTAGAGACTGAGATCCTTGTCCCTTTGGTTTGTCATTAAATTTAGTCAATGAGTGGTACAAGCAGATTGGACAATGGGAAAATAGAAAAGTTAGGATGTTTATTCTCTTGGTCCCTTTCTTGCCCTGGCACAGGCTGGTGTTAGCTGTCTTTCTTTATGAGGGACATAGCTTCAGTGGAGCAGCACTGCCTAATAACAGGTCTCACCTCATTCTGGGAACCACTCTTTCTCTTTGCATTTAGGAATAGTGGATATTTCCAGATGTTGTTTACCTGAGGATACATGACTATCATCCCTAGTTTGATTTCCTTTACCCTGACCACATTTGTGTAAATAGTTTTTTCTCTTCAGTAATGTTTTTTTTTTTTTAAGATTGTATTTATTTATTTGAGAAGGAGAGAGAGAGCATGGAGCATGAGCAAGGGGAGGAACAGAGGGGAAGGAGAGACTCTCAAGCAGATTCTGTACTGAGCATGGACCCCCATGCAGGGCTTGATCTCAGAACCCATAAGACCATGACCCAAGCTAAAATCAAGAGTCAGAGGCTTAATCAAGTGAACCACTCAAGCACCCTGATATGTTTTAAGTGGCCCATCTTGCTCCTGCCAATGCTGCTACAATGTGCCTAATTATATTTCATATGTTATATGTGTCTTTTAATTAAATACTTACATAACAAGCATGTAACTGACAGAAACAAAGAGTGTAACCTAATTTTCACACCAAGCTGAGGAGTCAGGGACCTGAGCAAGGCAGCATATTACTTTCTTTCTTTTTTTCTCTCAGATGTCTTTATGCAGCCTTCTGGATGCCAGTCTCTACCCTCATTACTCACCACATCATGATGATTCAGCCCCATGGCCCAAAGATCCATGTTTCAATAATATTAGGAACAATGCTACAGTAATACCTGTGGAATATTTGCCACCACTTCTAAGGGTTTTATATGTATTAACCCAGTTAATCCTTACAACAACCCTTTGTACCAGGTAAATGCTGGTATTGTCATCCCTTTTTACAGATGAAGACACCTGGACTTAGGGCAGTTCTGTAGCTTTTCCAGGGGCACAGCACTAGAAATGGAGGAATTGGGATTCCAACCCAGGGACTATGGCTCCAATGTCTGGCTTTACCACTGTGCTAACACTTTTTTTAAAGGTGTACAACATGATGATTTAATGTATGTATACATTGTGCAATGCTTACTATAATAGAGTTAATTAACTCACTCATTGCCTCACATTTACCTTTTCTTGTGTGTGGTATGAACACTTATGGTCTATTCTCCTAGCAAATTTCAAGTATGCAATAGTGTATTATTAACTGTAGTCACTATGTCATACAATAGAACTTCAGAATGAGGGACACCTGGGTGCCTCATTGGGTTAAAGCCTCTGCCTTCCTCAGGTCATGATCCCAGGGTCCTGGGCTATATATCGGGCTCTCTGCTCAGCAGGGAGCCTGCTTCCCTTCCTCTCTCTGCCTGCCTCTCTGCCTACTTGTGATCTCTGTCAAATAAATAAATAAAATCTTAAAAAAAAAAAAAAACTATGATCGGGAGGGAGACAAACCAAAAGAGACTCTTAATGTCATAAAACAAACTGAGGGGGGGTGGGGGGAAGGGGTGTCGAGAGAGGGTGGTGGGGTTACATTATATGTTTATAAAAAAATTAAAAAATTAATTAAAAAAGAGGGGAAAAAACTATAAAAAAAAAGAAATTCAGAATGAATTCATCTTAGAACTCAAAATTTATAACCCTTATACCAACAGTCCCCATTTCTGCCACCCACACCACCTGGACTCTGGCAACCATCATTCTACTCTCAGTTTCTTTGAGTTTGACCTTTTAGATTCCACATATAAGTGAGGTCATACAGTATTTGTCCTTCTGGGTCTGGTTTATTTCACTTTATACTAACTCTTAACATGACCATATGTATCTATGGAGCCACTAGACAAACAATTCACTGTTTAAAGTGTGTTTTTCCTTTTAAATTTGCAAAATTTATAGCGTATAGTCTGACCAAGACATTATTATTGGAATAGCAGTTTTAGAGAGGGAGAGACAACATGGAGAGATGTGTAGAGTAATCTATCTCCTTGTGACTTTTAGAAAGTCATTCAATCTCTGGGGCCCTAAATTATTTATATGTAAAGCAAAACTGTGGAATTAAGCCCATTAAGAAAAGAGAACAAAACTAAAGCATGTAAAAGATAGGAGATAAGGATAAAACTGAACAAAATCAGTAGGAAATTATTCCAAATAAGAAATTAAGAAATTTGGGGCACCTGGGTGGCTCCTATGGTTAGGCATCTGTCTCAGCTCAGGTCATGATCTCTAGGTGCTGGGATGGAGCCCCATGTCAGGCTCCCGGCTCAGCGTGGAGTCTGCTTCTCCCTCTCCCTCTGCCTGTCTCCCTGCTTGAGTTCTCTCTGTCTCTCTCCCTCTCTAATGAATAAATAAAATCTTTTAAAAAAAGGAAATTTAAGAGAAAATTAATGACACTCCAGTATTTCAAGTTAAATTAGAAACAGCAACACATAAAAACAGCAGTAAAGAAAATGGAATTTTACTTTGAGCAGGCTAAATACAAATAGTGTTTTTTTTTTAAAAAGCAAAGAATTGGACAGACAATAGAGGGCTAAAATGTAAAGAGAAATGAACAAATAAAATAGAGAAAATGTCCAAATTTAAGCAAAGATTTTCCAAATTAAAAAAAAATACGACAAATAAAAAAAAATTTAGAAAAGCATAAAATAGTAGAAAGTAGAGAATGAGGTTCTTGAACTTCAAGTAAAAAGAAACTTCAAAATAAAAAGAATCCTATACATGTCCAGAGAATAGAAGTACCCATGGAAGAATATGTAAATATTCAGATGAAACATGCAGCTTTAAACATAGCATTAAACAACAACAAAATATTAGTAAATATAGACTTCCATTAAAATTTAGAAATAAAAACCCTATAAAATTCTTGGAAAAGCTGAAGGAATTAACTAAAAATGATCTTTAAAAGCTAAAGAAGTATAAGGTAATTGGTTATACAGTCAACATATGGAAAATAATTTATAGGAAAAAATATTGCCATTAAAAACTACAGGTAGGGATGCCTGGGTGACTCAGTGGCAGGTCATGATCCCATAGTCCTGGGATCCAATCCCACATCAGGCTCCTTTCTCAGCAGGGAGTCTGCTTCTCCCTCTGCCTGCCACTCCCTGGTTGTACTCTCTCTCTCTCTCTCTCAATCTGACAAATAAATAAATCTTAAAACAAAACAGAAACAAAAACAAAATATAGGTAAATTTCTTCTGTAATTTTTTGGGTTCTTTAAATGTTTGGAGATGAATTTTATCAAGTGTATTACAAAAATAAGCTCATGTCAGTGTGCCTGGGTGGCTCATCAATTTAGCGCCCAACTCTTGATTTTGGTTCAGGTCCTGATCTCATAGGTTGTGAGATGCAGCCCTATATTGGCTCCATGCTGACTGTGGAGCCTGCTGGAGGGTCTTATTCTCTCTGTCTGCCTCTCCTATCCCCGGCTCATGTGTGGGCTCTCTCTCTCTCTCCCTAAAATAAAAAATAAATACAGACTAAAAAGATAAGCTTAGCTGATAATAACAAAAAAGGTAAAATTATGCTAATACTATTTGTACTTTTCTAATAAGATGAGTTTTGGACCACAAAGACATAACCAGGATATCAATATTTACATAGTGGAAATTTATTTAAATTGTTAGAAAATTATATTCTTGTCAAAACTGGCTATAAAAGTCTAGCCCTACAAATCCAGATAAACCAACTAAAAACAAATACGTCATAAAATGTTTGATAACTTCTGTGTTCTGAAATGCAGTTAATGTACTTTAGCTCTTGTTCTATATAGAATATATGCGGATAGGAAAAAATTACAGTTAATAGTGATACTCTTATAAACAAACGTCTCCTGAGAATTGCCTGAAGAACTTGCCATTCATATCAGGAAGCAGAGTTTCTGAGTAATGAACATTTCTTTACCTGAAGTATTACAAAGTGTTACTTGCCTAGCTTTTTCAGAATATTTATTATTCTTTTTTTTTTTAATCCCACCCAGACATTGTTAACAGTGGTTGTCAGTAAGTCATCACAATCACCGACAGAAACTGTTGGCTCTCAGTGCTCATATATCTGTCATCCCTCTCATCAATGAAAGGTGTATTTCAGCAATTTATTTTTTAGGAACAAAATTGGAGGGCATAGGGAATAGACCCACAGTATTTTTGTCTTTCCAGAATAGTTCCACTGTGCCCCATTTTCTTTGGGGAGCAACTTCTTCCCCATTGCACCCATGTGTTTCCTGGTAGGCTTACCAGTCACCAGGTATCACTACCCCCCTTCCTCCACCTTAGTGATTTGTCTGGTTATGAGCACATGACAAAAACTAAGTTAATGGAGCCTCCCTCTGGGATTTTTTTTTTTTCCTAAGTTTCTTTTCCTCTCTGGAGGTGGAATTGTAAGAATATGGCCTCTGACTGAA
Source organism: Taxidea taxus jeffersonii (assembly GCA_003697995.1). Classification (NCBI taxonomy): domain Eukaryota; kingdom Metazoa; phylum Chordata; class Mammalia; order Carnivora; family Mustelidae; genus Taxidea; species Taxidea taxus. Next base: position 76,968 of record ML093179.1, read on the forward strand.
CGAAACCACTACATAGGGAGAAAAACCAGAAGAGGAGAAAAAGAGACATGGCAGATCCAGTTCTAATTCTAGCAGCCCCTAAAATCACACTGTTTTTTCCTATGACTGTGCTAACCCAGACCTGACTTTCAGGAAAGGAACTCCTGTATTTTAAGGTGCTCATTTATTTATCTGTTTACTCATGCATTGATTCATCTACCCATACATTGTAATAGTCGGTAGCTGCTCTACGTGTAACGGGTTAATTGAATGGGCTAAATCTAACAGATGGCTTAGCATTGAGGTTTTCTCTTTCTCCTCCCACACCCCCTCTCTTTCTCTCACTGTTAAACTTACTTTATGGACTTCCTCTCCTCTATATCCAGAAAAAAAAAATTGGGCAGATCCAAAAGCCTTTCCAGTGACCAATGACTCTTACATATTGAAGTGTTCAATCTAAATCTAAATTTAAAGCTTCCCCTTTATCCCCATGTTTTATCCTAGTTCAGGTTTGGAAGGCTAGAATGGAGGCATGGAGAGAAGTCATTTTCATTTTGTTTCCTATACCTCATTTCTTACTCTCCATCTTTCATTTCTATTTAATTATGAGCAAGGTTGAACATCCACAGACTATTAGCTATATAAGAGGAGTCAAACTATGCTCAACTCTATTATTGCACAGTCATGCTCAGAAAAGCTAACTGGGCTCCTGAAATCAATGTATAATGCTTCAACAGCTTTTGAGGTTATCTCACAGATGTCTGGTACTGTTTCTCTTTGGGATGCTAAGTAAATATTTTGTTAGAACTCCCCACAAGGAAACATATGCAGTTAAATGCGTTACTTTTAATTAATTTTTCAGCCTAAGCCTCTTTGGTTACCAAGAACAGTTTAGGTCATGCCTGCTTCTCTCTCCTGGCCTGATCTCAAAACAGAAGCACCCTAAATCTGCTTCCCTACAATGTCAGGACATGACATATTAGAGCTGCATGGATTGATCATGCATTATTCCATTAGAATAAAGATAATTTGTACAGATTGTTCCAGTCAAACAAGGGCAAAACAGATAAGCATAAAGGCTCTGATCTTTGAAGAGGTATACTACTAACACATGCTCTCATCCATTCTGATAATGTGAGCACTAGAAGCTATTGGCTATTAGAATGACTTGCAACATGAGCCTAGATCAAACTAGATCAAACTGATTCTGCCCAAGAGGGCAGCAACCAAGGCATGTCTAGCATGGGACAGCTGTTCTACACAAGGATGTTGTTAGAAAGAAATTTCTGGGGTTTCAATTTGGAATAATGGATTAGGAAAACAACAACAACAACAACTTTCCAATAGATTGCTTTTAGCTGAATGATGGGCTAATTTGTATAGAGGCAGTTTGCATTGGAATCCACTTCTTCCTAAGAATTCCATTGTTTGTAGATTTTAATATGTGTGTATTTGACTAACAGCCCCATGTCTGCTTTATATATTTGATAAACCTATGACTGCTTTCTTCTTGTAGTAAATGGTTTCTTGTTTCAAAGTGAAAGTTTTATTTTAGCTTCACTATTTCATGAAACATTTCATGAACAAATGATAGATCACAAGCATTTACATAACCAAGAAATAATTTTAAGTTTCAAACTATTAAGCCTTCCAACCATGTCTGGTGTAGGAAAGATTGACTAATAATCCTTGCTGTGCTTCTGGTGAAATTATTGAATAATTCAAAGAAGAGATTATTTAAAGCAATGCTGCTGAAAGGAGGTGGCTGGATAAGTGACGTGTTGATTCATTAGCCTGTAGTTTCTTCTTGCTGCATATGAAAATAGTGAAGCAAGAATAATACCATTCTGTAATCTCTGTAGGGGAGATACTTTTTCAGGAGATGTCACCCGAAGGCGTTAATAACCAGAGCACTTTGTCTTGTTATGTTGTTAGATTGCTTTGTGATAATTTTATTGTTAAAGAAGCAAGTGACAGCTCAAGATTTTTTAATCAGAGGAATTGCATGGAAGTTTGTGGAATCTGTCCCTTTATCAACTCCAGAAAGCCTCTCTGTTGTATGTACTGTTCCCATGTTATCTACAATACCATCATTTTCCTAAGAATAATGATTACCTTCTTTATATACCATATATTTTACCACCTTTTAAAGATGAATCATGTGCATTATCCTATTTAGTGTGCCTGACTCCTCTTCAAAGTAGAGATCTAAGACTCCAACTTCCATGTACCCTTACAAAATAGAGTTCAGAATTTCCAACATCTTTCTCCAGCTAATCAAAATAAAGGTGGTCTTTATTCTTTCAGATGATTATAGGGAAATTGTTAGGCATAGAGAGCAAGCTATATGTATTATGAAAAGTTCTATAGCAGGGTTCCTTTTTTGTGACAAATCAGGTTATAGAAAAAAATATTAAATGTTAGGGGAATTAGAGTTTTGTAAAAACATTTACTGAGTCAATACATATGGTAGGCACTGTGTTAAGGCCTTTGAAAGTACTATTTTATTAAGCCTCTCAAAAAAATATGAGAAAGATAATATCACCATCTCCATTTTTAAACGATGAGGAGTAGCATTCAACCTAAAAACTCTTACATCTAATCAATGGATTCACTAAAGTTGCAGAATACATTAACAGAGATTAGTAGCATTTCTATACAGTAAGAATAAATTTTCTGTATATGAAATAAAGAAATTGCCACATTTATAACAGAATCAGAAACAATAAGCATCTGCCTTCAGCTCAGGTCATCATCTCAGGGTCCTGGGATGGAGCTCCTCCTTGGGTATCTTTCTCCGTGAGGAGTCTGCTTATCCCTTTCCCTCTGCCCCTCATCCCCTGTTTGTGTGCTCTCTCTCGCTCTCTCTCTCTCAAGTAAATAAATAAAATCTTAAAAAAAAAAGAAACAATAAAATAAGGTGAACGATCTCTACTCTGAAAACTTCAGGACTCTGACAAGAGAAATTGAAGAAGACACACACACAAATGTAAAAATGTCCTATGTTTGTGAATCAGAAGTATGAATATTGTCAAAATATTTATACTACCCAAAGCAATCTACAAATTCAATGCAATCTCAATCAAAATTCCAATAACATTTTTCACATAAATAGGAAAAAGAATCCTAATATTTGTATGGAACCACAGAAGACCTGGAATAACTAAAGCAATCTTGAGAAAGGACAAAACTAGAGGCATCACACTCCCTGATCTCTATAGTAATCCAAACACTATGGTTCTGGCATAAAAACAGACAGTAAACCAATGGATCAGAATCAAGAGCCCAGAAATAATCCCAAACATATACGTTCAATTAATATCTGACAAGAAAGCCAGGAATATTCAATGGAAAATAGGCAGTCTCTTCAATAAATTATCCTGGGGTTATTGGATATTCACATGCAAAAGAATGGAACTGGACCCCTATCTTACATTTCTCACAAAAATTAACTTGAAGTGGATTAAAGATGTAAATGTAAGACCTGAAACTACAAAATTCCTAAAACACACACACACATACCAAGAATAAAGCTACTTGACTTGGATCTTGATAATGATTTATGGACATGACACCTAAAACACAAGTAGCAAAATAAAAATGAATAAGTGAGACTACATCAAACTGAAAAGAATCTACACAGCAAAAGAATCCAACAAAGTAAAAAGACAATCCACAGAATGAGGAAAAAAAAATATTTGCAAATCATATATCTAATAAGGGGTTAATATCCAAAATATATAAAGAACTCATACAACTCAGTAACAACAACAACAATATAACAGCCCAATTTAAAAATGGGCAAAGACCTGAATAGACTTTTTTTTTCCAAAAAAGATACACAAAGACCAATAAGTATGTGAAAAGATGCTCAGCAACACTAGTCATTAGGGAAATGCAAATCAAAACTACAATGAGGTATCTGTTAGATATGGCCATCATCAAAGAGACAAAAGGTAACAAATGCTGGCTTGAATGTGGAGAAAAGGGAACAGTTGGGCACTGTTTGTGGCTTTATGTATTGATATAGTCACTACAAAAAACAGTGTAGACAATTCTCAAAAAATTAAAAATAGAACTTCCATATGATCCAGCAACTCCACTTCTGGGAATATATCCAAAGGAAACAAAAATACTAACTGAAAAAGCTATCTGCATCCACATGTTCAAAACCTCATTATTTACAATAGCCAAGACAGAAACAAACTAAGTGTCCATAAATGGATTAAAGAAATTATGTACACACACACACACACACACACACACACACAAATATTGTTCAGCTATCAAAAAATGAGGAGGGTGCCTGGGTGGCTCAGGGGGTTAAAGCCTCTGCCTTCAGCTCAGGTCATGATCCCAGGGTCCTGGGATCAATCCCCCCCTCACCCCCCACTGAGCTCTCTGCTCAGTAGGGAGCCTTCTTCCCACCCCACCCCACCCCACCCCCGCCTGCCTCTCTGCCTACTTGTGATCTCTGTCAAATAAATAAATAAAATATCTTTTAAAAATGAGGAAATCCTAATGTTCGCAACAACATGAATGGACTTTGAAGGCATTGTGCTAAATGAAAAGAAGTAAGACAGAAAGACAAATACTATATGATCTCATGTATAAGTAAAATCTAAAAAAAAAAAAAAAAAGAAAATCGTAGAAAAAGAGATCAGACATGTAGTTACCAGAGACAGCAGGGTGGGGGAAGGAAGAATTAGAGATAATTGTCAAAAGTACAAAAATCCAATTTTAAGATAAGTAAATGCTAGGGATATAACACTAGTGTGTGATATCTAAGAGAGTTATTAAAAGAGCAAATCCTAAGATTTCTTATGATAAGGAGAAATTTTTTTCTTTTTATTTGTGTATATGAGATGATGGATGTTAGCTGAACCAATTGCAGTAATCATTTCACAATATATGTAAATCAAATTATCATGCTGCATGCCTTAAACTTATACAGTGGGCTATGTCAGTTATTTTTCATTAAAGCCAGAAAAAAATTAAGTAGTGTCTTCAGTTAGAACTTATCCAAGATTTATGGAAACAAGAAAACTGAGATTGCTTTCTAACATTTGTAGTGTAAAAATCCCACAATGAATAAATGCTGAAAAATGAGATTGTTTTAGGAAGAGGGTTGCTCTTGGCAAGTAAGAACTATTTCTGACTGAGGACATCAACACTCCTGAAGGAAAAAGATTGACCTGCCAAGAGGTTGATCATAAAAGTTGAGGGATAGAAACAGTAAATGTACTACTATCCATCCAACTGATATTCAAAGGAAATGGAAAAGTAGACAATGAAATTCAAATATTCCAGTGTTGCTAACAAGACCACCTATGTTGTGGAGAGGAATCTGTTGGACTACATAAGGCTGACAGTAATTAAAATTCTGTTCCGCTACACTTCCTTATTCAGATTCCACATAGTATTCTAATTATGATTTGGTTTCCCCTGAAGTCTGCCAACAGAGATAAAATAATAAGGGCTCAAATACTTCAAACTGCATGACAATTATGTTTTAACCAGAAAATTAAGAAATAAGCATTCTAATTCTATCTGCCAGTGTCATAAATTTGGTTAATGCAGACTTTTCCTTCTGAAACTTATCTGCTCTCTCAATTTTGGTTTATTGAGCTAGTATGCTTGAGGAGTAAACATTGGACACTGGAGAACTTACAAAGGTAATAAATTAATATAATTGTTAATAAGTTAATAATTATAATAAAATTATAAAATTTTTGCTCAAAATATGGATAAAACTTTCTGAAGTTATCTTCCCTACCTCAACTTCTTTTAAGTTATAATACTTGAGCACCTAATATGCTCCAGGCATTATACCAGATGCTTAACATGAACTACTCATCTAATTTTTATGTGAATTCTAGTTGAAGTATAATATAATATGCATCATATAAATAAAGAAATTTAACATCAGAAATACTAGAAAGATTTAGTTTCTTGTGGCTTAATGTACATCTGTATCAGGGTATTTCAATGATATACTTTAAATCAGTTATATTTCAAGCCTAAAACTCCTCTGTCCCTGAACTCCTTCAAATCTCTCCATTCTCAAATCCATGAATCTGATGCCAATGCCAACTCCCTTTCGGTGACCTATGATAGAAATTTGGTTGTTATCTCCCTTGCAATGCCCAAAGCCTTCTTGCCAAACTCAGGAATGTTTAGAGAACAGATAAGGAATCCCAGTGTTAAAACCACCTAAGAAGAAAGTACCTCTAAACCAAATAAGAAGCCTATGGTAAAACACTATGATTTACTGGATGGTAATTATCCATCCAGTAATGGATAATAATTTACTAGCTAGCATAAGAATGGCTAATGAATGAATAACAAAACAAAACAAAACAAAAACAAACAAACAAACAAACAAAAAAGAATAAGATTACTCAGGGGGGAAAAAAGTAACTGAGAAAAATTAGTAATCAAATAGATGAGATCTTACAATTTTCAATCCTACTCCTCTATATTATCAAAATTGTAGTTGCCTTTTTTTTAAAGATTTTATTTATTTGACAGACGGAAATCACAAGTAGGCAGAGAGAGAGGAGGAAGCAGGCTCCCCGCTGAGCAGAGAGCCCAATGCATGGGCTTAAGACCCTGGGACCAAGATCTGAGCCAAAGGCAGAGGCTTAACCCACTGAGCCACCCAGGTGCCCCTGTAGTTGCCTTTTTTTTCTTTCTTTTTTTAAAATTTATTAAATTTATTTTTTTTATTTAAACATATAATGTAACCCCACCACCCTCTCCCAACCCCCCTCCCCCCCCACACCCCTCAGTTTGTTTTATGACATTAAGAGTCTCTTTTGGTTTGTCTTCCTCCCAATCCCATCTTGTTTCATTTATTCTTTTCCTACCCCCTTTGCCCCCACCCCCGTTGCATCTCCACTTCCTTATATCAGGGAGATCATATGATAGTTGTCTTTCTCCGATTGACTTAATTCGCTAAGCATAATACCCTCTAGTTCCATCCACGTTGTCGCAAATGGTAAGATTTCATTTCTTTTGATGGCTGCATAGTATTCCATTGTATATATATATATATATACCACCTCTTCTTTATCCATTCATCTGTTGATGGACATCTAGGTTCTTTCCATAACTTGGCTATTGTGGACATTGCTGCTATAAACATTCGGATACACGTGCCCCTTCGGATCACTACGTTTGTGTCTTTAGGGTAAATACCCAGTAGTGCAATTGCTGGGTCATAAGGTAGCTCTATTTTCAATTTTTTGAGGAACCTC
>ML093179.1:88499-143148 GCA_003697995.1 Taxidea taxus jeffersonii
TATTTGCCAGCAACAGTGATTTTCAGTAAATGTGGGATGATTGTACACCATTCCTCCTTAACATTTTAGAACCCAGCAAGAATAGTGGTGATCAGAAGGCATAGACCTGCCTGGTGTGTGCCAGAGAATGTCAGTGGCCCTTGGTGATCACATGGGTCCAGATCAGATCCACATTCATGAGGAAATGTGAGATACTATTATGTGACCATTTGGGGATTGTCCAAAATACTTTCTAGAATTTTTCAGAAAGAACTTTCACTATAAATGAAAAAGCTGTTTGCAATTACATATGTAAATACACATAAGTATATCTAGCCAGTTCTATCATTCTGGTTATTATTTTAGCAGGCTAAACTCCTAAATGGATTTTAACTGTATATAGACATTGTGACCTAAAATGTAGTCATATGGAACACTGAAATTAACTTTAGAAAAAGGTAGCAGCTCAGTTACCTTCTTATTTTGTAGAGCATTTTGACACAAATATTTTAAATATCTCCATGAGTAAATTTCAGAATATTTGTTAATTTGCTTTTTTAATTGATTGCAGTGGGAATTTTTGTTGTGGTTGCTGAGGAGTCCAGATGCTAATAATTTTTTCTAAGGTTATTAATTTATTCAATTTATCTTTTTTGAGTGGGGGAGGGTCAGAAAGAGAGGGAGAAAGAGAACCCCAAGCAGGCTCCACGCCCAGTGCCAAGAGCATGGAGCTCAATGCAGGGCTTGATCTCACAACCCTAAGATCATGACCAGAGCTGAAATCAAGAGTGGCACACCCAGCTGACTAAGACACTCAGATGCCCTGATATATCCTTATTTTTTATTGTATCTATTCCAGGCATTATAAATGGAATAATAAATAATACCAAGTAGTCATTAGTGTTTTGGTAAAAGTAAAGTAAGGTCACAGAGAATAATAGGGATGGTCAGACTAATCTCTATGAATAACAAGATGATCTTTAAGTTATTAATTTTTCATTTATATTTTAGCATATTTAAATAATTATACCAACTAGCTATCCTGAAATTTCAAAAAAATGTGACTTTGTTTGTTTGTTTTTAAACGTGTTCTATAGTACTTTGTAGTTTTAGTTCTACCAGTTAAGTAAAGGTTTGAGAAAGCTTGAACTTCAGAAAGAAATGTTGCCTCTGTGTGTGTGTGTGTGTGTGTGTGTGTGTTTTCAGGATATATCAGAGTGAATGTGTAACAAACAAAATCAGATAAATTGTGGTCCTGAAAAGCACCAAAGATCTATATTAAGCCTTACCTTCAAAAGCTAGCCATACAACAACAACTGCCAGGAAGAGAAATTAAGAAAATAATCTCATTTATAGTAGCATCAAAAAGAATAACATACCTGGGAATAAATTTAACCAAGGAGCTACCAGATCTGTACACTGAACACTAGAGAACATTAAGAAAAGGAATTAAGTTACAAATAAATGGAAAGATATCCTGTGCTCATACATTGGAAGAATGGATATTATTAAAATGTCTATACTACCCAAAACAATCTATAGGTTCAGTGAAATACATATTAAAATTTCAAAAATGGTATTTTTCACAGAAAGAGAAAAAAAATTCCTAAGATTCCTCTGGAACTCCAAAAGACCCTGAATAGCCAAAGCGATTAAAAGAACAAAGCTAGAACCATCACACTTCTTCACTCCAAATTATATTAAAAAGCAATAGCGCTTTTGCACAGCAAAGGAAACAGTTAACAAAACCAAAAGACAACTGACAGAATGGGAGAAGATATTTGCTAATGACATATCAGATAAAGGGCTAGTACCCAAAATCTATAAAGAGCTTAGCAAACTCAACACCCAAAGAACAAATAATCCAATCAAATGGGCAGAGGACATGAACAGACATTTTTACAAAGAAAACATCCAGATGGCCAACAGACACATGAAAAAGTGTTCCACATCACTCGGCACCAGGGAAATACAAATCAAAACCACAGTGAGATACCACCTCACACCAGTCAGAATGACTAAAATTAACAAGCAGGAAATGACAGATGCTGGCGAGGATGCAGAGAAAGGGGAACTCTCCTACACTGTTAGTGGGAATGCAAGCTGGTGCAACTACTCTAGAAAACAACATGGAGGTTCCTCAAAAAATTGAAAATAGAGCTACCTTATGACCCAGCAATTGCACTACTGGGTATTTACCCTAAAGACACAAACGTAGTGATCCGAAGGGGCACGTGTATCCGAATGTTTATAGCAGCAATGTCCACAATAGCCAAGTTATGGAAAGAACCTAGATGTCCATCAACAGATGAATGGATAAAGAAGAGGTGGTATATATATATATATACAATGGAATACTATGCAGCCATCAAAAGAAATGAAATCTTACCATTTGCGACAACGTGGATGGAACTAGAGGGTATTATGCTTAGCGAAATAAGTCAACTGGAGAAAGACAACTATCATATGATCTCCCTGATATGAGGAAGTGGAGATGCAACGGGGGTGGGGGTAAAGGGGGTAGGAAAAGAATAAATGAAACAAGATGGGATCGGGAGGGAGACAAACCATAAGAGACTCTTAATGTCACAAACCGAACTGAGGGTTGCTGGGGGGAGGGAGGTCGGGAGAGGGTGGTGGAGTTATGGACATTGGGGAAGGTATGAGCTATGGTGAGTGCTGTGAAGTGTGTAAACCTGGTGATTCACAGACCCGTACCCCTGGGGCTAACAATACATTATATGCTTATAAAAAATAAATTTTAAAAAGCAATAGCAATTAAAGCAGTATAGTAGTAGTATAAAAACAGGCATGTGTATATATATTGGAATATACATACCACAATGGAATTTTTACTGAGCCTTTAAAAAGATGAAAATCTTGGCATTCATGACAATATGGAAAAACTTGAAGACATTATGCCACATGAATAAATCAGAGAAAGATAAATACTGCATAGCATTACATAAGTGGAACAACAACAACAACGAAAAAGACTCCTAGAAACAGTGAATAAGTGGTTTCCAGAGTATTATGGGATATTTATGCTAGAATGATACAAATTTTTAGTCATGAATAGGTTCTGAGGATCTAATGTATGACATGGTCACTATAGCTGGAAACACTGTATTGCCACACAATTGAAATTTACTAAGAGATAAAGAGGTAAACATGAAGTGATGGATGTGTTAATTCACAAAATGGTGGAAATCTTTACACAGTGTATATTTATACCAAATCATCACATTGCACACTTTAAATATCTTACAGTTTTGTCAATTATACCTCATTTAATCTGAAAAAAAAAAAGCTGAAACAAGAACTCTGAAATTTCCTGAATTTCACCCAAAAAGATGACTACTTAAATAGTCATTGGGGGGAAAGGCTGTTCTAAAGACACATGGATGTGATGTACAATGCAACATGTGTTTAGTGGCCTCTTTGAAGAACTTTATGAAGCAAAGCTGAAGTTGATGCCTGAAAGCAGGAATGTTTGAGCATGCAATGAGAAATCAGTCATCCTCCAAGAACTGAGGAAAAGGCCCTGTGTGTTGTGGAGCAAATCATGTACATCTCTTCCCAACTAGTTCCACTAAGCGGGTCTTTCAGGTTTAAAAAAAAAAATTCATTTGTTTCTTTGTTTTTGAGAAACAGTTGTTAAATGCTTCCTAGTACACTACTACCTACTGCTGCCAACTGGAAGCAACAGGAGCTTTTACTAAAACTGAACCCAAACTCTAGCCTGAGGTACATGCGGATTCAGACATGAAGAGACATGGTGTATGTGTTAAAACATTGTCGACAAAGAAGACAAACAGTGCTTTCAAACATTAACCTCAAGTCCAGTGTGCTAAGGAACATACCTTTGATTCAATTCCTGAATTCTGCTACTAATGTCATACCTGAAATGAAAAGATGAGCCTAATAACATGAGCTATGTCAATATAAAGATCATATTAAAGTCTATTATTAATTCAACAAAGCCCTCTACATTCTTTTTAAAAAATATTTTGTTTACTTATTTGAAAGGGAAAGATAGAGCACAGGAGAGGGAGAAGCAGATTCCCCGCTGAGCAGTGAGCCTGACACAGGGATGGATCCCAGGACCCTGAGATCAGGGCTTGAGCCAAAGGCAGATACTTAACTGACTCAGCCACCCCAGCACCCCTACGAAGCCCTCTAAGTTCTTAATGGAGGTAGTTTTTAAAAAGGATGAATGAGACTATAAATACATTAAAATGAGGGGCAAGAGTAGAGGTGAATAAGCATTTATCTGAAACAAACCTTTTCACTTTCAATTACCTACTGTTACTTATGAGTGTCATATTTGGCATTACTAGTGATAAACCACATTTGCCACTTCAGATTATAAGTATTGATTTGTAATTGAGTTGCTCTTCATGTGACAACTGTATGTATTATGCTTCAGGGTGACTGACAGCAAGGATTAAATACAAAAGTCTGAAAGAACAATAATTATGGCATATAACAAGATTAGTTACAAAGTGGAAGACTTTTATGGTTCTGTATTATAAACAGAAAATTATTGCAGATCCAACAATTTGTTTCTAGTAAGTGTTTCAGATGGTTAATAATTATTTCAAGCTATGTTGAATACTTCAAGTGTTAGGCAAGAATAGAAATATTCAAAATTTTATATATATCACAAATAATTATATTAAAATTTACATAAGAAAGGTGACTGGAAGAAATACCTTAAAATATTTTTTCAAATATCTTTGCTTCTGGCTATGGTGCAGTCTAGCTAGTCTACCTGCTAAAATCAACTGTAAAATTGTACAAACTATATAAGACAACTCTCATCAGGCCATGGACAAGTGATAACATAAGACTGTAATCCACAAAAAAGGGGAAATTCTCAAGGTAATCCCCAGGGTTGCCGTGGCCTGAGGAAAATCTCATAATTCCACTGTATCATCATAACTCCAGTGCAACAATTCAAGCAGAGCCCTAGGAGGAGGCAGAGTTTTTGAGTTCAGGGCAAAGCTAAAATGACTGGATTCAGCTAGATAAAACACTGTAAAGGAAAAATTGGTACAGAAGCAGGCCCCAGAGTTGGGTATGAAAGTTTCTTCCAAGTCTTTAACTGAGGCCTTCACTCAAATAGGTAAGAGGAGACTACCATAGATTTGGGAAGTGGTGGGATGGAGATTGCAATAAACATAACAAAGACTGAGCAGTGCTGAAGACATTGGGATCTGGCCAAAATGGAGGGATCTTAAATCTTCATTAATATCTTTACCATCCCATTCTAGTTGAGTTGTAGGAAGAGGATACTTTGTAATAAGGATTATATCTTAGAGTAAGAACAAAGACTAAAATTAAGCTCTGACACATGGGCACACAGAGTTTGGAAGCTAAGTTCTAACAAGTAAGAGAAGTTTGGTAAGCACTGTGGGCTTTCCATAGATCTGTGCTACCAAACTATAAAACCAAGCTGATGTTAGTTCAAGGTGAGCGTCCAGTAAACCACCCATGTACGAGAACAAAAATCAATACGCTTCAAAGAATGTCAACAGGATTTCCAGTATCTACATAGTGTAGTTTATAATGTCCCATATATAATCAATAATGCCAGAAATGCAAAGAAACAGGAAAATATACCCCATGGTTTTGTTTTGTTTTGTCTTTAATCAATCAATAGAAACTTACCTCATGATGGCATAAAATTGGGAATAGTAGGCAAATACTTAAAACAGCAGTATAAGTAATTTAAAAACTAGAATCTAAAGAAAATATCATTTTAAAGAATAACCAGAGAGTGGATGCCTGGATGGCTCAGTTATTCAGGCTTCTGCCTTTGGTTCAGGTCATGATCTCAGGGTTCTGAGATGGTTCAACATACATGTAATTTGAGCCTGGAAAGTGAAGAAAGTGGCAATTGGGTAGAAAAAATATTTGAAAAAATATTGGGCCCAAATTTCTCAAACATTATTAAAGACTTTGATCTAGAGATGTAATAAATTAAGCAAATCCAAAACAAAACAAGTACAAAAGAAGCCATACCAAAGCAAGTCATAACCAAATTTCTTTAAGTTGAAGTAAAGTTTAAATCTTGAAATGAAAGAGAAAAAAAAACACATGAGAGGAAGTAGGATGAATAACATCTATTTCTCATTAGGGAAAGAAAAAAGGCAGAGACAATAAAATGATATCTTTAAAGTTCTGAATAATAATTTTAAAAAAGTTTATCAATCCAGAATTTATCATTCAGTAAAACTATCTTGTAGAAACAAGAGTAAAAAATATTTACAGAGAAATTAAATCTGAGAAAGTATGTCTTTAACTGTACTATAAAAAAATGCTTTAACATGCTTTCGTGCTGAAGGGAAAAGATGCCATGTAGAAAATTCAGAAAGGAATGAAGAGTGCTAGAAATAGTAATTAAGTAGATAAAGAAGTATTTGTATTTATTCCTTTTTATAATTCTCTGAAAATGACTAAAAGTAGAAGTAATACAGTTGTAATGTAGAGTTAATAATGCATACAGAAATATAAATTATAACAATAGTGCAAAGGAAAGGAAGTAGGTAAACTAAGTGATAATATTGTAAGTTATAATATTCTGGAAATGGAGATTTTGAAGTGTAAAAGCTAAAAGTGTAAAATGTAATAAGGAAAGTAGGAAGAGAGAATTGTGACTTGGGAACTGAGTGTCAAGTGTGACATGGTGAAATATTGACCCTACTACATGTGTAAATTAAGAATGTAAATTTCTATCCCTAAAGCACTACTAAAAATAATCAAAAAGAGGTATAGATATGCCAATAGAGGATAAAAATATTAGAGTAAGAATACTCTATAGTAAAGGGAAAAATAATTTCCTTTACTACTCATAAGGAGATTTTGGAATATCAGTGAGGCTCAGTGGAGTGGAGTCTGGAGCCAACGACCAATGACCAAGAAGGAATTCTTGAGATGTCTTTGTTGCAAAATGGTGGTTTGTTCAGGCATGGGGATAGGACCTGTGGGCAGAAAGCTGCTGCCTTAGGATTATGAGGGCTGGCTGATTTTGTACTATGGGGTTGGGGGAGGTAGGGAAAAAGGGAAGTTTCAAAAGGATTTTCATATGTTAAAGAAGACTCACTGGATACCAGAGGCCTTGCAATTATCAAGTTAAGGTGGTTTTTCCCTCTAGCAACTACTTAACATGAAGATAGTTGGGAACTTCCTGGAGGAACATTATACTCTGCTTCCTTCAGGAAATGTCAGTGGGCTGCAGATTATCAGGACAATTAATTATCTCCACATTTCCTTCTGGAAGCTAGGTTATTGCTGGAAACATTTCGTTCTTGTAGATTGCTAAAAACATATGCAAACTGAAGTAGACTCAGGTCTTGCAGGATTGTGATCTCTATAGGTTAACTATTTATTTTTCCTTTCCTTAGCTTTAGGGAAGCCAAGAGTGCCTGAGGAATGTCACTTACATCCCACAGGGGAGGAGGGTTGTGGGGTGTCAGCTTCTGCTTTGTCCTCAGCCTGTCTTCTGTTCCCTCCTCACTGATACTACATTTCATTTCCAATACTTTCCTAACTCATTTGACACTTCTGGTCACCAAATATGTGAGGGTTTTTCCACACCATGAAATTCTCAAACACTTGGGTGCTGTACGATTTAACTGAAATCTGACACTATCTACTTGAACATAGCATTGTTGGGTCCATAATCAAAGGAGCGCGACTCATACAAAGCGAAGGTCAAGCAAAGCTTTATTTTGCGCCAAGCTTCGAGAATCAAACTGACCGGCCAGCACCCTCTCTTACAAAGGCACGACCCCTTTCTGTCTTATAGACTAGCTTTGAAGGGCAAAGGCCATGTGGTTAGGCCTGGCCACACACAGGTGGCCAATGAAATTGTAACACACAGAGAAAACTGCACAGTCAGGCTAGGTCACACATAAGTGACAAATTGAATTACAATTTACCCTATAGTAGATATTTGAACTAGCCTATCACCTTGGTCAGAATTGGTGCCCAAAAGGTGCCCAAAGAGCGGGCCCATACTCCTTGGTAGCTAGGGAGACAGTATGCGCCCCCACTGATTGGATACCTCCACCTGGCCTGACCCACCTTTGTATTTGGGCTTTGTTACCTGGGACTGGTTTCCAGGACTTGTTTTTCAGTAAGTCCCCTGGAAGGAGGGGGCAGGGACAGTTTAAGTTTTACTGTATAAGCAACAAAGTCATTGTTTAACCAGATGGAGTCACTCTGGCTAAATAGGCCCTTACAGCATCAGATCTCATGGGTTATGGCTCAGTCTCATAAGACTGCCCATGTTCCTCACTTCAGATGCTAATCAAGAGCCCAAGTAGTTATCCAAGCTTCTGATTGACCAACAATAAATCGGAGGTTCCAACAATCCCCCTCCTTGAGTGTAATTAATTTGTTAGAGTGGTCACAAAACTGACAGAGAGGGTTTATTTAATAGATTATTGGTTTATTATAAAAAGAATAATATAATTCAGAAATAGCCAGATGGATGCCATGCATAGGGCATGGTGTGTAGGAAGGAGTTCTATGCTGCCCATGCCAGTTTTAATACCTCCACATATTTACCAACCTAGAAGGTCTATGAATCCCATCCACTTCAGTTTTTATGGAGGCTTCATTACTTAACATGATGATTAAACTATTGGCCATCAGTAATTAATTCAACCTCCCTAAAATGTGTGTGTGTGTGTGTGTGTGTGTGTGTGTGTGTATGAAAATTCCAACCCTCTAATTTTAAGGTTGGTTCTTTTGGCAACCAACACCCATTCATATGGATTTGTCAAAATTAAATTCATTAACATATATCCAGGTGTGGTTGAAAGGGGGTCGTTATGAATAACAAAAGACTTTTTATCTTTTAGAACCCTTAGCACAAAGAAAATCCCACCAACTTTCAGGAGCTCTGTGCCAGGAAAAAGGATGAAATCCAAATCTGTATTTCTTACTGTGAAATATAGCATCACATGTCTTTGATGAGGGAGCAGAAGGCTGACTGAGGACAAAGCAAAAGGCTGACACCTTGCAATCTCCCCCTCACCCCAGCAAAAGGCTGACACCTCACAATCACCCCCTCACACCAAGCAAAAGGCTCACACCTCACACTCTCCCCCCCCACACTCCTGGGTGGGACAAATGTGACATTCTTTAGGAATCTCCAACTATCTTGATGTTAATGGCTTGCCAAAAGGGAAAGATAAAATTGATCAAGCCACAAGACCTCTGGTATCTGGGCACCTTGTAGGCCCTCTTTAGCATATGAGATCTCCCTTTGAAACCTCCCTTTCCCTCACCTTCCCCCAACTGCAGGGTGCATTACCTGCCATCCCTAGCAACCCTGGGTAGCTGTTCTTCCTGCCCACGGTCCTGTCCCTGTGCTTTAATAAACCACCATTTTGCATCAAAGATGTCTCAAGAATTGTTTCTTGGTCATCGGCTCTGGACATCACCCCACAGAACCTCACCTATGTTCTAGAACTTCATCATCTTGACCCCAGAAAAGGCAAGAAAGGTGCCCTAGCTTATGCAGCAATACAAACATATTAAATTTGAAACATAATGATTGTATAGAAAGAGAAGAAGTATTATAATTTTCAGGTGATAGATAAAAATTATCCACATGGAAAATCCAAGAGAGTCTACAGATAAACATTTAGATCAAACACAAGTTCATCAAAATGCTTAAACACTAGGTAAACATAAAAACTTCTACAATATTCCTATGTGATAGCAAAAAAAATTAGCAGCTATAAAAAATATACTATTTACATGAGCAAAAAATATAAAGAAACTAAGATCTAACAAGATATATGCAAGTCTTTTAGGAGAAATCATAAAATATAATTTAAAAACATAAAATAATGCTAAACTAACATAGATATCCCATTTTCTGGGTAGTAAAACTGAATTCACTATTGTAATGAATGACAAAATTCCAATTCCAGTAAAAATCCTTTAAGCTGTTTCTAAAATTCATGTGGAAAAGCAGAGTGAGGATAATCCAAGTCATAACTGAAGAATACAATGGTGGAAGAGCTGAGGATATAACCTACAAGATGTTAAAGTTATAAAATATTGTAGTAGTGATACAGGGAAAGATAAAATTATAATATAAGTCTGAAAACAAACCCCAGCATATATAGACATTTGGTATTTTATAGAATGAAAGTTGTAAAACATGGAAAGATTATTTAATAAATGATGATGTGAAAACTGGTTATCCTTTATATATATATTCTATATATACATATATCCTTTATGTATATATATATATCCTATATATATACATATATTCTTTATGTGTATTTGCTATATATATTCATTCTATATATTCTTTATATGTATTTTTTCTTTATATTCTTTATATATACATTTACTGCTTCACAATACACACAAAAATTAAGAGTAATAATAGACTAGTGCATAGGAAGAAATATTTTTAATGAAAAAAGTTGATATTTTCATATAAGTGAAGTGAGAAATAACAGTGTGGATTAATAGTACATAATTAAAATATAAATTTAGATCTCATACTTTATATCACACTGACTCTAATGAATTAGATATGTGATCATTTTAATAACAAGGAAAACAAAAAAGTGGATTTTGAAATGTGGTACAGGAAAAACTTTGAATACATGGTAGGAGATATAATAAGACATTAACTATATAAAAATTAAAAACTACTTAATAGTAATGGAAATGAAGAGCAGCAGAATATATAACCCCAGAAGGAAAACAAGCAAAATTTATACAAATAACAAGCTAAAAAGATAAAGATACAATATTTGTAGAAGGCAAAAGGTAGATACTATATATGTATAGTGTACATAGATATATATATTACATATAATATATGTATAAATATGTATCTTAAAATTCAATAAGAGGGCAAAAAAAAAATCAGAAAGACAAATGGAGAAAGAGTTGGAAAAGGAAACCCAAAGGAACAATACATGTGAGTAAAGAATATAAAGGTTAAAAAAAAAAGAACATAAAGATTTTAGTTTGAGGTCATTACCTTTATTTTTAATTCAGGTATAATTAACAGATAGGGTTATATTAATTTCAGGCATATAATATAATGATTCAACAATTGTATACATTACTCAGTGCTCATTAAGATAAGTATATTCTTCATGCCCTTTATTTTACCACTCTATCCATGCATGTTCCCTCTGGCAACCCCCAGTTTGTTCTCTGTATTTAAGTCTGGGTTTCTGGCTTTTTTTTTTCCCCTCTCTCTCTTTTTTTCTTTGTTTTGTTTCTTAAATTCCATATATGAGTGAAATAACATGGTATTTGTCTTTCTCTGACCTATTTCACTTAGCATTATCCCTCTAGATCCACCCATGCTATTGCAAAAGACAAGATCTCATTCTTTATTATGACTGAGTAATATTCCACTTGGTATATATATCATTCTTCTTTATCTACTCATCTACAGATGGATACTTGCATTACTTCCATATCTTGGCCATTGTAAATAAGGCTATAATAAACATAGGGATGTATATATTTTTGAATTAGTATTTTTTTTTCTTTGGGTAAGAAACAAAGTATTATGTTTAAACTCATTAACTTTTAAGGAAAACA
Organism: Taxidea taxus jeffersonii; assembly: GCA_003697995.1. Classification (NCBI taxonomy): domain Eukaryota; kingdom Metazoa; phylum Chordata; class Mammalia; order Carnivora; family Mustelidae; genus Taxidea; species Taxidea taxus. The sequence goes on from ML093179.1 coordinate 100,083, forward strand.
AGTAGAATTGTTTTTTGTTGATGTTTTTGTTATTTTTGGCTATCAGACTGACAAAATACAGAATGTTAAATGCATTAGATCAAAAATGTCTAATATAGGCACAAGCTTTGGGAAGTGAACACTTTCTTACTTGGCTTTGTCAACTTATTTAAAGAGGCAACCTCAAATTAACTGAAATTGGGTTTATCAAGAATAGTAGAGGGATTGCAATTTGGGAAACACATTCATAGCAAGCTGCAGGTGAGTCCTTTGAGGTTTTGGGCAGGCTGTATTTATGGGCAAGGAGTACAAAGAGGAGGAAGTCCACACAGGATCCCAGCAATAAATTGATTGGTTTAATGATGTGGAGGGATTCTTCACAGATGGTCACTGTTCATGGAGTAAGTTTTGGTCTTCTGTAAATGAGGTACTTAACAGAAATTAGTCTCTCAGTTCTGAAGTTCCATTCTTCTCATTATGCACATGTGAGATTCTCTATTTCATATCATCCAGGTCTACTTTAAATTGAAATCCTTCCACGGTCTGTATTATTTAGCATAGTATTTCTGCTGTTTCCAGAAGAATGTTTGACCTGAGGTTCAAAAGCCTTAGAAGAGTTTAAACCTTTTGGTAAGGTTCTCCAATTCTAGAATTTTGCTTAAAAAAAAAAAATTGTACATACCAGTAAATAGTTTCATTGTGGCAATGTTTAGAACTAATGGGAAAAATATATATATATATGTTATATTGTATTATATTATATTATATTATATTATATTATATATATCTCCTTCAGAAGCAGATATAACATGATATAGCTATACATTAAAGTACAATGACCCATGAAACATCCTGGAAATTTATCTATGATATATTGAATAGAAAAGTTTATTGTTGTGAATCAGTATATGCAATATTATCCCATTTAGTTTGCTAAGTTAATATTATTTTATAAATTCTTTAAATATAACTATAAATATGAATATGTTTTCTAGTGAGAAAACATCAGTTAGGGTTTCATTTTTATCATGGGATTATGTGGTTTCTTGTTCAGCTTTCTTAATTTTCTGTGTCTTCTAACTTTTATAACAATATAGTGTTAAATTACTACATTTTATGATTAGAACATATAAATAAAATTTACTAAAAATTAAAATCATTCCATTTATTAACTATTATTTTCACCAAATGAGTAAATAATTTACCTAGGACTGTTTGTGGCTTTAGGATTGGAAGCTTCTGTGAGCTTTCTACTGTGTCTGCATTTTCTATGATCCTTGCCCAAGGTAAAGATAAATAAATTGCTCATATTCCTTTACCTGAAGCTTTCTGTAGATTTATGAAATAAACGGAACATAATATGTCCAGTCTGTTTCGGCCACTCTGAAAGTGGGTAATAATCCTTATAGCCATATTAATCACAGAAACCTCCACTCTGATATATTTGATCTACAAAGTGGATGAAGCCACTTGCAGCTGTCTGTTAAATCCAAATGAAACAGATACATATTTTGAGACACTTTGTTGAAAAGTTCTGTTTGAGTGGAGGATAGCTTTTGAAAATAGCTATTGTGGTTCTCTTATTTGGGGAAATCTGGAGGAAAGAAAACGTAGTCACCATCATGATAAATACTGGACTATTTTTTATAGTTAAAAAATATCTTATACTCTTCTTAGAAAGGTATAATTTTCTTGATTGTATTAACAGGAAATGTCATCAGAGATTATATGACTAATCCAAATCATCAATTTAGGAAGTGAGAAAGGTAAATTTTATGCATATATATGTATGTGTGTGCGTATATATATATATACACACACATATATATATACATATATATATAAAAGTCATAGTTATTTGGATATGTATATATATACATATGTATATATATCTTCTGAAAGTCCACATATATATACATATGTATATCTATCTTCTGAAAGTCCACATATATATACATATGTGTATATATACATATCCAAATAACCATGACTTTTTTGCTGGAGGAAAGACTAGGAAAGACTAGGAAAGTGGTTGGCATGACTACAGTAGTCTTATTTTTTTTTCCTAAATGGGATGAGAAGTTTATCTGTTGAGTAAAATATGAAAATAATCCTGAATCTTCATTTTCCCCCCCTATATTGCCATTTCCATAAAGCAAGAGGGTCAGTTTTTCTTGGAATTTACCTGAAACTCTTGTTTTATAAGAACAGTTATCTAGGGCAGACCAATCTAGAGAGGAACTTGTTTTCAGAACATACAAGAATAAGATCACCTTTATTTTAAAAATGTTACCAGAAGATCCAGAAAATTGTGTAAATGAGATTCTAAACCTTTATAAGAGGAGAAAGTAAATAAATAACTTCCCTTCGATGGTAATAGCCAATTTTCTGTCTTTAGATCAAAGAAATTGTAGCATATGGGGAACATATAAATCAAAGTCAAAACTTTTTAGCCTGAAAATAGCTGCAATGAGGCAAACAAATGTTTACTTGGGATCAAAGAATTACAATTCAGGGTAAACAGATTCAGGTAGAAACTAAAATAGTGCCCTGCTTGTTCTGTGGAAGCAGGGGTTTTTATGAGGAAAAGGAAGGGGGACAATTATCTGAGCTGAAGAAAAGAAAAAGAAATTGTTTTTTCTAGGGATGTTAACAAGCTAAGCTTCTCTGGGTTATACACAGATTGACCACTGATTCTATCTTCTGAAAGTCCACAACCATCAGTCTTGAGATCAGGATGTCCATTCGCCTGCTGATTTCTCAAGCAATTGCTTAAAACATTTGTCATTTTGCCCTGTCCAAAGGTTTTGATTCAATTCAGAGACAGATAAAACAGTTTCTTTGGGGACGCCTGGGTGGCTCAGTGGGTTAAGCCGCTGCCTTCGGCTTAGGTCATGATCCCAGGGTCCTGGGATGGAGTCCCATATCGGGCTCTCTGCTCGGCGGGGAGCCTGCTTCTCCCCTCCCCTCTCTGCCTGTCTCTCTGCCTACTTGTGTGATCTCTGTCTGTCAAATAAATAAATAAAATCTTTAAAACAAACAAACAAACAAACAAAAAAAAACAGTTTCTTTGCAGTGGCCCCTCTAGTTCCATTTTTCTTTTTAATTTATTTTATTTTTAATACCTATGTATTTTTAAAGTTATTAACATATAATATTTTATTTGTTTCAAGGGTACAGGTCTGTGATTCATCAGTCTTATACAACACACAATGCTCATCACAACATATTCCCTTCCCCAATGTCCATCACCCAACCACCCCATCCCCTAACCCCTGCCCTCCAGCAACCCTCAGTTTGTTTTCTAAGATTAAGAGTCTCTTATGGTTTGTTTCCCTCTCTGGTTTCATCTCGTTTCATTATGTCAATATTTCACATTTGAATAAATCTAGCTGTTTATTTAACTCAGATGAGCTGGGTCTTCATGTGCAAACTCTACTGAGCTCAGGTTTGCCTTGGAGTTTTGTCTTTTCAGCTAAAAACAAAACAAAACAAAAAAAAACTTAATCAACTCCAAAATGCTCCAAGTAAGTAAGTTTTACTAAAGAGCCTATGGGAAGTAAAAAAAAAAAAAAAGTCATAGTTTGGGCTCCTGGGTGGCTCAGTAGGGTAAGCAACTGCCTTCAGCTCAGGTCATGATCCTAGATTCTGGGATCTAGTGGCACATCAGGCTCCCAGCTATGCAGGGAGTCTGCTTCTCCCTCTGACTTTCTACCCTCGCATGCTCTCTCTTACTTGCTCTTTCTCTCCAATAAATAAAGAAAATGTAAAAAAAAAAAAAAAGAATCTTAAAAAAAAAGGAAAGAAAAATTATAGCTTGCCATAAGGCAGAGTAAACAAAATGCCCATTAGAGGTATGTGTTCATTCCCCAATATTCCTTTTCGTTATTTAAGTAAATTTATCTTTCCGATCTCTCTCCCCCTTACCATTTGTACTAGTTTTCTAGGGCTGTCATACAAACTGCCATAGACTGGAAGGCTGAAACAACAGAAATTTATTTTTTCACAGCCCTGGAGATGAGAAATCAAAGGTCAAGGTGTTGGCAGGGTTGGTCAAAGGCTCCTCTCCTTGGCTTGCAGATGGCTGCCTTCCCTGGCTCACTGTGTGCTCACATGGTCCTTTCTCTGTATGTGTGCATTCCTGGTATCTCTCTTATAAGGACTTCAGTCCTTATATGTCCTCTGGACCTCATTTTAACATAATGATCTTTTTGAAGGCCCTATCTCCAAATATATTTACTTAGATTAAGGCCCATCCATATGTCCTTATTTAACTTCAGCTTTTTAAAGGGCTTATCTTCAAATACAGTTACATTCTTAGGCACTAGGTGATGGAATTTTAATGTATGAATTCTAGGAGGATACAATTCACCCCTTAATGCCATCTTTCCAATTTTTCCTATATTAAGAAATCCAGCTTTGTATTTTTGTATTTTTTAATAAGATTTTTTTAAATTGGGGGGGTGCTGCTGGGGGGGCAGAGTGAGTGAGAGGGGGAGAGAGAGAGAGAGAATCCTAAGCAGACTCCATTGTAGAGCTGGACACAGGGTTTGATCCCAGGACCCTGAGATCATGGCCTGAGCTGAATTCAAGAGTTGGCTGCTCAAATGACTGATCCACCCAGGAACACCTGGATTTTTGTCTTTATATCCCACTCAACAAAACAAAGCTACCAGTTAACAAACATACCATTTTCACTAAGATAAGTTGTAAGAATCCTTGTACAGTTACTACAATGACCAGTTTAAAAAAAAATACACAGAGTCAATATATAGTTTCTCAAAAGTGCCCTTTGTAAGGCCCTAGCCCTAAATCCAAGAGAGATTTCTAAGATATTCATTCATCTTCCTAGGAGGACTGCTATTGTTAAGATATTCTCCTTATAGTTTCAGCCATCCCTGGAAAACAAACAAACAAAAATAACTGTCTTTGGAAAGTCTACTACAAGTTTTCTCTAATAGGTATAGGTACAGAGCATGTAAGTACATTTTTATATAGACTTCTTTCAAATATGGCCTCAAGTTCCCCTGTCCCTCACATCTCTTTCTTTCCTTCAACCATGTATTTACTAAATCCCCAGTACTCTTCATTCTACATTTATAGTGACTGTAAAATTCACCACCTTCTAAATATTCTTAGGTCCCATCATGATTCACAGAGACTGTTAAAATTACTTCCTAGGTGATGTTCTCTGACTTACAAACTTTTAACCATACAGGTTATATTATATATTTCTACTAGAACTTATTTCCTTAAATTAAGAAAAAAATTAAGTACCATTACTCTTCTCAAAAACCTGCTCTCCCTGATTGTTAACAAAATAAAGCAGTAAGCCAATCAAACTACTCCTGCATAACATTCAAACCCCTGCGATATCTGGGAATTTAATCTTCAGTTAATTATTTAGCTACATGTCATTATACCATTCAGATTTGATAATATTATTACTAACTTAAGCCTTCTTCCATTCAATGTTCTGGAGGTTTTGTTTCCTCTGTGCCCTGCTTAAGCCAGGGTTCTCAAAGTGTTATCACTACTGAACACTATCACCAAGACACTTTCTGCAAGGTCTCCATGATTAAGACTATTTCCATAAAAATATTAAGATAGTCCTTGCCTTTCCATTCTCTTTCTCACATGAGTATAAAGTGGAAATATCTAGAGACTAGGTTGACATAAAATAGGTTTACTTTTTTTAAGATTTTATTTATTTATTTGACAGACAGAGATCACAAGTAGGCAGAGAGGCAGGCAGAGAGAGAGTGGAGGAAGCAGGCTCCCTGCTGAGCAGAGAGCCGGATGCAAGGCTTGATCCCAGGACCCTGGGATCATGACCTGAGCCAAAGGCAGAGGCTTTAACCCACTGAGCCACCCAGGCACCCCTATTATTTTATTTTAAAATAAATTTAAAAATGTTTACTTTAAATTTTTAGCAGTTTTATTTTTTTAAGATTTATTTATTTATTTGAGAGAGCACATGTCTATGCAAGTCAGGGGAGGGCAGAGGGAGAGAATCCTCAAGCAGACTCCCCTGCTGAGCATGGAGCCAGGCTGGGGCTCAGTCCTAGGACCCATGAGATCATGACATGAGCCAAAACCATGAGTTGGACACTACACTGACCAAGCCACCCAGGTGCCCCTTTTAAGCAGTTTTAATTCATAATGTGAGAATAATCAATAGATACATGTACATTTTTAAATATATTTTTTCTATGCACATTTTTAAGTCCTTTTTTTGCTAGACAAATTTTCTACATGTAAAGAGTTTTTGAGACCTTAGAGTTTGAGGACAATTGGTTAAAGCTGTTTCCTCTCACTGAAATGTACTTTCTTCTTTTTTCTAGTTGCTGAGATTCTATATGCTCTTTAAGATTTTTCTGCATGTTCTTCAAAAACTGCTTCCATAAAAATCATCTTAGACCCCACTCCAGTGCTGTGAAACCTTGTTCCCATCTATTTACTTGAATGTTCGATTTTAGAATGCAGGGTTAGAGATTTCACAATTGTTAACCCATATCTCCAGGCGAAACAACTCTATCACCTCAAGGGTAGCGTATGTGCTGTTTCTTTTACCTTTGATATTTCAGACTCCACTTGTTTTCAAACTTACTTAGGTTAGCACTTTTTACTCCCATTCCTGTCAGTGAGGCTGTTTCATACATTCATAATCCAATTAGACTCCCCCCCACTTTTCTCATAGTCTACTATCCATTCTGGGATCCTTCACTCTTCTAAACATTTTTTTAAAGATTTTATTTATTTATTTGTCAGATAGAAAGAGAGAGCACAGTAGGCAGAGAGACAGGCAGAGGCAGAGGGAGAACAGGCTCCCTGCTGAGCAAGGAGCCCGACGTGGGATTCGATCCCAGGACCCTGGGATCATGACCTGAGCCGAAAGCAGTGGCTTAACCAACTGAGCCACCCAGATGCCCCGTCTTCTAAACAGTTTTTTTAATTTAAGTTGAATACATTAAGATTTACTCTTTGTGTTGTTGAGTTTTATGGATGTTGACAAATGTATAATGTTATATACCCACTGTTATGCTATCATGCAGAATAGTTTCACTATCCTAAAAAAATCCCTTGTGCTTCTAATATTATTAAAAAAAAAAACCCAGCCCTAGGACCACCCCTCCACTGCTCCCCCCACACACACACAGACCTGAACTCCTGGCAAACTACTCTCCATTCGTAAGTTGTATAGTTATGCTTTTTCCAAAATGTCATATAAATGGATCAGTATGTAGCCTTCACAGACTGGCTTATTTCAGTTAGTAATATGCATTTAAGGGACACGACTAGTATGGCTTGGTAGCTCATTCTTTTTTTTTCGATGAATAGTATTCCATTGTGTGGTTATGTCTCAGTATATTCATTGACCTATTGAGGAAGATCTTGAGTGCCTCTCATCCTTGGCAATTATTACAATTAAACATTCTCACGCAGGCTCTTGTGTACACACAAATTGTGAAACGAGTTGGGTAAACACCTAGGAGGATATTGGCTAGATGGTATGGGAAAATAATATTAGTTTTGTAAGAAGCCACTAAACTATCTTCCAGAGTGGCCGTATCATTTCCATCCCTAACCACAATGGATGAAAGTTCCTTTTGCTTGACACTCTCAATAACAATTAATATTGCCAATTATTTGTCTTTCTATGCCTATTTTCCCCTTTCTTGGGGGTGTATAGTGGCATCTTCATACATTTTTAATATGTTTTCATTTTGTATTTATATGAGAGTCATAGTTTTAACTTAACTTTAAAATATTATTGGACAGCTTTACTTCTGGTCTTCCTTTGGTCTAAAAATCCAACTTTTCTTAATGACATGGGAAACAGTCACACTATGCAATTATATAATCTTTTGAAGAGAATAGGGGCAGGTATCTCTTTATGTGTGTGTGTGTTGACATAAAGCTGTTATTTATCATATTCAGGTAATTCAGAGAGTAGGCATATGGAGCTAATTAAAAATAAGCAAGCTAATTTGCTAATTATAGAATTAGAAACATTTGGATTTCAAATGAAGGATGATTGAAATACAAATGTTATTGGGGGAAATAAATTAAGGTGAGATTTGGAGGGAAGGTCTCACACTTTCCCTTACTGTTTCTCCATTCCCATGTGAACTTCGGTACTAAGACATTGTTAAAATAGTTAGACAGTTCTTTCCATGAAAAGAGTTTAAGACATATTTAATGAGGTAAACACAGTTATAGGTTGCATTTGTTATAAAAATTTTTCTCCTTTTAGTTAACCATTTCTTTAGGAATTGGCCCAATATGACACTAGAAAAGAGATGACAAGATGATTATACTAATGAGCCACTCAGTATGAAACCAATCTGTCCAGTATGTTTCAGTACTACCAGCAAAAACTAGCTCCATTCTTCTCACTACCAAGTAGGACCTCTCAGTGCCTTGGGGGTCTCAACATCCTTTTCTTCTTGTTTGATGAGCTGACTGTAAGCAGATATAACAACAACCTGAGTTTTTTTTTTTTTTTAAGATTTTTATTTTTATTTATTTGACAGAGAGAGAAATCACAAGTAGGCAGAGAGGCAGGCAGGGAGAGTGGGGGAAGCAGGCTCCCCGCTGAGCAGAGAGCCTGATGTGGGGCTCGATCCCAGGACCCCGAGATCATGACCTGAGTAGAAAGCAGAGGCTTAATCCACTGAGCCACCCAGGTGCCCCAACCTGAGTTTTTAATATAAGCTGTTGACTATTTGATTTAAAACATTTTAATAACTAAAGATAGTTATATCTCCTGAGTTATACATTATGCATCACATCTATGAAAGCAGAACAGAGAAAAAAATAGTGCAATCTACAATATTTGAGTTTGTGGTCACAGAGGCAAGAGTTTGAATCATGCTCGCCTGCCTAGAAATTTCCATCACTTTCTTAGAACTTTATTTTGTTCACTTGTAAAATGGAGATGGTAAAAATTGCCTGAATTTTAGTAAGAATTAAATGTAAGGGATAGCACTTTATAATCACCTAAAAAAGTCTCCCTTCTTCCTCAATGAGTAATTAATAATTGTTTCTTCAGTGTTTCATTGTCACTTGCTTAATTACACCCTTTCTGCCCACCCCCGCCCTCTAAAAAACTTTTAGAATGAGAAAACAATGTGTTTACAGACTTATTTTCCTAGGGAAAAAAATGGCAAAAGTTGTATCGGAAATGTTCCCCTCTCCCAAAAAGAAATAGTCCCTCATGGTTTCAAAGGGGAATTCTTTCTCATGCTTGAAGATCACATTATTTTTTTAAAGATTTTATGTATGTATTTGGAGAGAGTGAGAGAAAAAGAGCACGAGAAGGGGGATGAGGGGGGGCATGAGAGGGAGGAGGGTCAGAAAGAGAAACAGACTCCTCACTGAGCAGGGAAACCAAGGTGGGGCTTCATCAAGGGACCCCCAGGACTCTGGGATCAGGACCTAAGCTGAAGGGAGACATTTAACTGACTGAGCCACCCATGCCCCAAGACCACATTATTTCAATGATGTTGTCTCTTCCTTAGTAACCAGATTGGAGCATAGTCCTCAACACAGAAAAGAAGGCAATTTAAAAATTCTTTTTAAGGGATGCCTGGGTGGCTCAGTTGGTTAAAATTTCTTTTTAAAGTTTGCATTACTTTATTACCAAACTGTGACAAAAGCTATACAAAAAGAAAATTATGGATTTTATCTTACTATAAATATTGATAAAAAAAACACAAATAACATTTTAGCAAACAGAATTCAGTAGCCCATTAGAAATCTAATACATTATGACCAAATGTGTTTTGTTCCAGGAATACAATATTGGGTCAACACTAGGAAATATGGTTTTTTTTTTGGTAAAGTAGCAGTTTGTTTGTTTTTTTAAGATTTTATTTATTTATTTGACAGAGATCACAAGTAGGCAGAGAGGCAGGCAGAGAAAGAGGGAGAAGCAGGCTGCCTGCTGAGCAGAGAGCCTGATGTGGGGCTCGATCCCAGGACCCTGGGATCATGACCTGAGCCGAAAGCAGAGGCTTTAACCCACTGAGCCACCCAGGCACCCCAACATTAGGAAATATGTTAATATAATACATCAATTAATGTGATGAAACAAATTGTATGATCATATATTTACGTGCTGAAAAAGCATTTTTTAAAAATTCCACCCATTCTTGATTTTAAAAGTCTCAGTAAGAAGGGGGGATTAATTGACTCTTCCTCAGTATGATAAACTATTTATATATCTCAAAAAAACAAATACCATGCTTGACACGGACACACTTAAATTAGGAATAAGGTAAAAATGCCCACCATCATCCCTACCATTTAACATTGTTTTAGGGTTTTAACCAATAATATTTGATAAAATAAATAAGCTAAGGGCATAAAAACTGGAAAAAAGAAAGCAAAGTGGTCACTACTTGCAGATAAGATGTTTATATACCAAGAAAACCTAAGAGAATCAAGAAAAAAAAATACTGTAAATGATAATTCAGTAAAGACATAAGGTAAAAGAAAAAGTAATACACAGAGGTCAGTAGCTTTTTAATGTAGCAACAAAAAATGGTTAATAGAAGTAAAGAAAATAAATTGTTATTGATAAAGATAAAATACTTAGAAATAAGTTTTTTCAATGTGAACACCTAAGTGGGAGAACCTTGGAAATAGTTATTTGATGACTTTAATGCTATACTGATAAAATAACACTTGGTAGCCTAAGGATTCTAAAGTTTATATGTAAAAACAAACAAGAAGTATTAACGAAGTGAAGATGAGGAAGAGGGAGGGAGACTGTTGAAGAAGAACTATACTTTAGTATTTAATAATGCTTTAATTATCAAATTATAGTACTGCTATTTCGGCAGATCAATAGGACAGTATAGAAAGCTTATAGAATAACTGGGTTATGGGGGAGTCAGCCTCCAAAAGATATGGAGCCATGCTTCATAGTACACATCAGAGGGGCACCTGGGTGGTACAGTCAGTTAAGAATCTGACTGTTGGTTATGGCTTAGGTCATGAACTCGGGGTTGTGGCATCAAGCCTGGTGTCAGCTCTGTGCTCAGCACAGCATGAAGTCTGCTTAAGACTCTTTCTCACTCTCCCTCTCCGCCCCCCCCAAATAAATAAACAAAATCTTCATACTACACATCAGTATAAATTCCAGACTGAATAAGTATTTAAATATGAAACATGAAAAATATGACATACAAGTTTAGAAGACTACAAGGGAAGATTTTCCTGTAACTTTAGAGTTATAGGAAACTTTAAAGTTTCTTTCTTACTCAAAAGGAAATTCTTGGTAAATTTGATTATTTAAAAAGCAAAAATGTTTCCAAATTTGTCTATCTATCTATCTACACACAATAAAGTATATATGGCAAAGGCAAAAGACAATCAATAAAATGGAAAAAAATATTTGCAACTTATAACACAAATATAAAGATACTTTCCTAGAAGTTGAGAAGCATCTCAAAAACACTAAAAGAAAAATGGGCAAGGGGTATAAAAAGCTTATAGAAAGAATACAAATGTCCCGTTAACATGTAAAAGAATGCAAAATCTCATGATAAAATATCTTCACATTAAATTTTTTTTTTCTATCATACCTAGGGTCAAATACTTAGGCTTATATACTGCCTGCCCCACCCCCGGAAAATACAAAGGAGATCCTATACCCACTGGTCCCCTCACACAGATTTCACTTTTGAAAAAGCAAAATGAATTAGTGATGTGCTCTGGCTATTCACCCCCAAGAAACAAAATCCTAGCTTACCTTTTGTATTCCTGCTGGGCTTTAGCTAATTGACAGCTGGAATGCTCTGGGTTTACCTGTGTTTGCAGGTATAAAATCTTGGCAAACATCAAGCACTTATCTTCCAATATATTTCCTTCTCCACTGAATCTTGAAAAGGTCCCGGCAGGTAAAACTTGTTAGGCTTCCTTTGGTGCTTTTCAGAGATGTCAAATGCCGGCTATAGCACCATATATAGAGAGATAGATCAATCAACTAATCGATTAATTGAGCTATCTATTTTTTATTGAAGTGCAGGGGCACCAGGGCAGTGCAGTCAGTTAACTCTCTGACTCTTGGTTTCAGCTCAGGTTGTAAGCTCAGGGTCATGAGATCAAGCCCCACCTCAGGCTCCACACTCAGCAGAACCTGGAGGAGCCTGGAGGAGCAAGGAGCCATGCTCCAGACCCAGCATGGAGTCTGTTTGAGACTCCTTCTCCTTCTCTCTCTGACCTCCCCCTCCTGCCAAAATAAGTAAATCAGTATTTAAAAAAATTAAAATTGAGAAGTATTGTTGATGGGAATACAAATTAGGACTCCCACTGTGGAAAACAATATGAAGTTTCCTCAAAAAATTAAAAATAGAAATACCATGTGGTGAAGTAACTCCACCACTGGGTATCTAAGCAAAGAAAACAAGAACACTAATTCAAAAAGATATGTGCACCCCTATGTTTACTGCAGCATTACTTATAATAGCCAGGATATGGAAACAACCAAGTATCCACTGAGAGATGAATGAAAAAAAAACATATGGTGTATATATAATGGAATATATAAATATGTTATTATATACTAATATATATATATAATATGTATATAAATCATATATATATAATATATAATGGAACATTACTCAGCCATAGAAAAGAATGTGATCTTGCCATTTGCAATAACATGAATGATTATATGAGAGTATAATGCCAAACGAAATAAGTCAGAGAAAGATAGATACTATATGATTTCACTCATATGTGGAATTTAAGAAGAAAAAAGAAAAGAAAGGACAGAAAAGAAAAAGAAAGATGGAAGAGAGAGAGAGAGCAAGAAAAGAAAGAGGCAAAAACAAAACAAAACCTTTATTAAATCAGAGAACTGGGACGCCTGGGTGGCTCAGTGGGTTAAAGCCTCTGCTTTCGGCTCAGGTCATGAGCCCAGGGTCCTGGGATCGAGCCCCACATTGGGTTCTCTGCTCAGCAAGAAGCCTGCTCCCCCCTCCTTCCCTGCCTGCCTCTCTGCCTACTTGTGATCTCTGTCTGTCAAATAAATAAAATCTTAAAAATAAATAAGTAAGTAAGTAAATAAATAAATACCAGGTTTTGGGGGGGGTGGTTAGGTGAAATAAAGGAGATTCAGAACACACTTACCTTGATAACCACTGAGTAATGTATATAGTTTTTGAATCATATTGTAGACCTGAAACTAACATAACACTATGTTAACTATATTTCAATAAAGAAAACAAAAAGTTTAACATTTTTAAAAAAATTGAGGTATAGCATTGGGCTCCCACCTCTTCTCCCTGACCATGATCTCCTTTCTGAGAGGCTGGAATTTTAAATAGTAAGAAAAATGATCATGTTGCTAATGTCGATAGCTACTTTTTATTGCTTAACCACACGTGGTCACAGATAGACACTGAGTAACTAACTCTGAGTGTTCAATGGGATATAAGCACTAAACCATCAAGGATGCCAAAACTGGCAGCTGAACAAAAAGAATCCACTCCGTCTTATTTCTTAGCTTCATTTCAAGTTCCTTCTCATTCTATACGAAATATTTAGAGTTGAGAGATTATATAAGATGACTGTGACACTTAAGAGTTTCCTTTAAAAAAAGACCTCTGGGGGCACCAGTGTGGCTCAGTGGGTTAAAGCCTCTGCCTTCGGCTCAGGTCATGGTCCCAGGGTCCTGGGATCGAGCCCCACATCGGGCTCTCTGCTCGGCAGGGAGCCTGCTTCCTCCTCTTTCTCTGCCTCCCTCTCTGCCTGCTTGTGATCTCTGTCTGTCAAATAAATAAATAAAATCTTTGGAAAAAAAAAAGACTTCTCTAAAAATTATTTTGCAAATATTCACGGAGTGGTCCATAATTCTCATAATTCTTACTGAAGTTGCAAAAGCAGACAGCCAGATATACAGACAAATATCTGGGATAAAATGATGTAACTATTATAATATATTTATACACCTCTGTTAATACACACACAAAAAAGTTGATATAGATTATAAAAATCATTACCATGAATAAGAGCCACTTAATTTTCTCTGTAGCAGTTAGAGTAAATCAGGAAAATGGATTGAAATGAAGGACCTCTTGCAGAAATTAAAGTTTATATAATTTGGGGGGAATTAGGGAACAGAAGCTTCCAAGAGGAGTTGGAGGGTTGGAGGGAAGTCACCATTGTTCTCCTTTGAAGCAAGGGCCCTGAAGGGCACGGCAGAGCTTGCAAGGATATCTAGCCCTAACTTGTGGTGTAATACTACTCAGGGAAATGGTGAAGTCAGTAGAAAACAGTTTCCTCCCAGTCTTGTTGCTGTTGGTTAGTGGAGCCAGTGGTTGGGAAAAGAGCTGGACACAGGACAGAAGAGAAAGAAAATAAACTGGAATTCACCAGCACTTCATGTACTTCTCTTACTGAGCAAGGATGAGCTCAAATGTGCAGACATCTCCATACCTGTCTCCCACTCTATCTGTCCATGAAATCCTTCAAGGAATAATGGCTACTAACTCACCCTGCATTGCAAATCTCACATAAATTTCAGTCTAGTACCCACAGTCGAAGATTCTGAGAAATATAGTACCAGTTTAGCATGTTGACACTGAATGGTAGCACTATGCAGACGACACAGTATATAAGCAGATCCTGTAATCCATTAAAGTTAATTTTCACGGCTCCCCCATGTCCACCCCAAAATCAGTATTCATCTTCTAGTTGAAAATGAAAGGAAATAAAGAGACCTAATGATTTCTAACCTTCTCTAATGGTATTGAGACCTAAGTAGAACAATATTTACTGAACATTTTTTTTTAATTTTTTTTTAAGATTTTATTTATTCATTAGTTAGAGAGAGGGCGAGCACAGGCAGACAGAGAGGCAGGCAGAGGCAGAGGGAGAAGCAGGCTCCCTACCGAGCAAGGAGCCTGATGTGGGACTCGATCCCAGGACACTGGGATCATGACCTGAGCCGAAGGCAGCCGCTTAACCAACTGAGCCACCCAGGCGTCCCTACTGAACATTCTATCATTGATATTGGTTGGGTGGTCTGGAGAGAAGCATTCAGGACTGAAATTGTTGGTAAGGCTAACAGACTATTGGCTAAAAGGTAAATGAGGGAAAATCAGTGGGAGGCTGGCTACAATCAGCAGCATAGAAAATATAATGTAGGGGCACCTGGGTGGCTCAGTGGGTTAAGCCTCTGCCTTCAGTTCAGGTCATAATCTCAGGGTCCTGAGATCAAGACCCACATGGTCTCTCTGCTCAGCAGGGAGCCTGCTTCCCCCTCCCTCTTTGCTTGTCTCTACCAGCTTGTGATCTTTCTCTCTGTCTGTCACATAAAGAAATAAAATTTAAAAAAAAAAGAAAAAATATAATGTAGTGTTGGTATGTGTGACAGTCCTTCTTCATGCATAAAAGACAGACATTAATTTCTTACCATAATCCTCTGCTGATCCCGGACTTACCCATTAGAATCCTTCCTAACATAGGGACTTCAGCTATTCACTGTCAATTACAATTAGAATATGAAAACAAAAGAAAACAATATTTGCTTGCAATTATGATCTTAGAATCTCATCAGAAATCTGGAACTTGAAAGTGAAAACCTGAGGATAATGATTACATTTCAGGTAAATATAGAAACTCAGATTTTGCTGAAATAAAAGGAGAGTTTAATGATGGAAAGAACCTTCTTTATCTGATATTTCTGGGTTTGAATTCTGGATATTGATCAGAGAAATTTCTCTCTCTGTTTGCATCCTCTCTAAAAGTGGGAGTAAAAATACCTAACTTATAGGTATAACTATGAATGAATTGATATATGTGAAATATTATTTATAAAATATCTGTGACGATGATATTGATGATAATAAAGCTCGAAATGTTGTGGTTGAATTCAGGGAGGAAAGAGCAATTTTGAATATCAAGTGGGAAGCTCATCAAATGGAAATTCTTGGGCCATTCAGGATTCAATTTAAAAAAATATATGAAAGTTACTCAAAAGAACTGAAAGATAGAGAACTTTTCTTTAGCCTGAATTTCTAACATTTAAGTTTCTAGTTAGGAATATGACCAATGATCTCTTTTGCTTTCTTTAAATATGTTCCATTCAGGGACAGATCGAGGTTTTTCAAGGCCTCAAGCATATAAAATTTGTGAGTCTTTCTTTAAAAAAAGGAATGCAAACATTACAAATATAAAATTAGATTTGAAAATGAATATTCATGTAGAATAAGATATTACAATGAATTACTGTAGACTAAATGAGTCAAGCCCCTTTTTTGGAGATCTTTTTAGGCAATTTACAAGTGATTCTTAGAGATGCTTTCTGGTTGCTCTCTGGCTTATCCTACCTGAACACTGTCCAACTCTTGGCAACTCCCAGCCCTCATAGGGGCAGGACCAAATAAGCACATCGAAGCTTAAATTTCATCAAGTTCACAGCAAATCCACTTCTGGTTCCACTTTAAGTCACTCTAGGTCATATTGAACTAGTATGGCAACCAAATTCAGTTCTTACTGCATTTTAATTTTTTCTTCAAATATTATGCATTGGCAACCAAATTTTTTTTAAAGATTTTATTTTATTTTATTTTATTTTATTTTTTTCTTTGACAGACAGACATCACAAGTAAGCAGAGAGGCAGGCAGAGAGAGGGGAGGAAGCAGGCTCCCTGCTGAGCAGAGAGCCCAGGTGGGTCTTGATCCCCAGGATCCTGAGATCATGACGGGAGCCTAAACCAAAGGCTTAATCCACTGAGCCACCCAGGCGCCCCTGGCAACCAAATTTAAAATAAATGTCTAATCTACTTTTTAGGAACTCAAGCCTCCTAGAGTACTGTTTTTCAATTCTAACCACACATTAGAATGATCCGGGGCACTGTTAAAAATGTAAATGCCTGGGCCTTACTCTAAGAGATTCTGATTTAAATGGCCCTTACTAGGACCAAAACATCAGTATTTGAAAGCTCTCAAAGTAATTCTAATGTAAAGACAGGTGATTGAAAGATTCTAAAATATTTATTATATTTGGCTAAAAAAAATCTGCTTTTTAATGGTGGATGAAAATTAAGCAATATATTATCTCTTAATTTCAGATTGCTTACAGGATAAAACTACACAGAGATGCAAAATACCCACTTAAGAATGCCCCCAAGCAGATGAAAGATGAGGGAAGAAAAGGAATTTGAAAAATTCCAAATTTATTTTTCCTAGAAAAATAAGGATCAGACAAATAAGAAAGAACATGGTATGTATTAGTATACTTTTGTTGGTTACAATTACAAACCAAACTAGGAAAAATTTAAAATAAATGAAAAAAAATTACCAAGCAAGGTAATAAAATATGACTAGATGTTATATATCCCTGGGTGATTCAAAATAGCTAGTTGTAGCACATCTGTAGGTGGGGGCTTTTTTTTTTTCCTTCCAGACATCAAATTAAAGATTCTGACATTATGACATGTTATGACATGATAAGTTCTGTCATTTTGAATTTTCTTTCTTCCTTCTTTATTGGTTTCATTTAACAGCAAACATGAATTTTCTTGGACACTCTTGTAGCTACTATCATTCAACTTTTCAGTCTACCAAGGGGAAGATAGAATGGGAAAATATATAAAATAAAACTGTAGTTAGAAACAAAGTAAGAAAAAAAAATCATTTGCCCCACTTTTAAAAAATAGTGTCAGTTCGGGAAAGAATTTTAAAAATCTTGTGTTTTTGATATTCTGTGTGGTTGCATTTAGCTTCAGAATTGGCAAGGACTGAAAGGAGAAATGATGTCTATTCAGATCCAAATAAGTAGACTTGAGAAAATGACCTAATTTAGTTGTTTTCAAAATCTCCTTTTGCAGTGGAATCCTTTATTCCAATAAAATCTTACTCAAAAGCTCAATATGATAAGCAGAAATAGCAGAGCTGGCCTAGGTGAGAAGAAACTCAGGAGGGTTCAGATAGGACCCTTGATGGGTGGAGTTAAAGTGCCTTGTGACTTTTCTCTTACACTTTCAGTAACCCTTGTTGCACATCCTAGAACCCAAGGAAGATGTGTAAAAGCTCGTGGTTTAAAAGCCACTAATCTAGGGAATTCAGTTTCCAGATTTTGCTGCTAACAAAATAAACTTTTTTTTAAAGATAAGATTATTTTTTTCCCTGCTAGTATCAATAGATATAAGCAAATAATGCTCTGTTTTGCTTTCTGTCTTAACAATGTGCAAGTTCTATGGCTCTAAAAAAATCCACTGAAATGTGGAACACACTTGAACTCATGACACATTCACTGAGCACCTCCTCATGAAATGAATTCTATAAGAAGCTACAGGTATTAATGACAAAGTAAAATGAAAAGGTGGGTAGAAAGGGAAGGAGAAAGATCTTTTAATTAATTTCATTTAGTATCATTTAGGCATCTGTCATGGTTTAGACATGATTCTGGGCACTTAAAAAACATAAACTGTCCTAACAGGAAATATGCATGCCCTCCAAAGAAATTATGTTCCAACACAGGAACATAGAAAATAAATAATAGGGGTGCCTGGGTGGCTCAGTTGGTTAAGCAGCCCACTCTCAATTTTGTTTCAGCTCATGATCTCGGGATTCTGGGATCAAGTCCTATGTCAGGCTCTGCTCTCAGTAGGGAGTCTGCTTCAGGATTCACTCTCTCCCTCTGACCCTTCTCTTTCTCTCTCTGTAATAAATAAATAAATCTTTTATTTTTTTCTTTGAAGATTTTATTTAGTTATTTGGGAGAGAGTATGAAAGCAAGAGAGTGTGAAAGCAAAAGAGAGAAAGACTGAGAGAATGAGCCTGAGGGAAGGGGCAAAGAGGAAGAAGCAGACTCCCTGCAGAGCAGGGTGCCAGACATGAGACTCGATCCCAGGGCCTTGGGATCATGACCTGAGCCAAAGACAGATGCTTAACTGACTAAGCCACCCAGGTGCCCAATAAATAAATCTTTAAAAATAAGTAACTACATGCATGCGTACATACATCAGTTAATCAATCAATAAATAACTTCTCATTATGAATAAGTGAGGAGACATGCATGAAGTAAGTAGGTTTGGGAATGCTGGAGGTTTAGTTGCAATTTCAAATAAGCAAATTACAATAGGTCTTACTCAGAAGGTAACGTATGAGAAAGAGATGAAGTAGTTGAAGGACTAACGTATGAGTTTATCTGGAGAACATCATTCCAAGCAGAGGGAGGAAACAGTAGACAGGCTCTGTGATGAGAGCGAATTTTGTTGGAGGAATGATAGTGCAGCATGGCATGATTTAAGAGAGAGATTAGTAGGACCTGGGATCAGAGAGGTAATGAAATATGAATAGAGTATGGTAGATCACAAAGACTTTATAGATCATTGTGTGGCTCTTCCTCGGAGTGAAATGGTGATGTAATGCAAGAATTTTAGCAGAAAAGTGGTAAGTTTTCATTTTTATTTTGTTGGTCTGCTGACATGTAGCTAGGGCTTGGAGACAGGGCAAGTATAGAAGCAAAAAGATCTTTTCAAAGCCTATTTGCAATAATTAAGAAAATGATAGTGATTTGAAGTAGGAGGTGATGAGTTTAGAATATTTTGGATTTTTTAAGATAGAGATAAGAGTTCTCTAGTCAATTGAATGGATGGATGCGACGAGAGAAAGAGAAGAGTCAAGGATTGCTCCCTGTTTTTTGGCCAAGAATTGAAATAATGGAGTTGACATTAACTGAGATGGGAAAGGCTGGTAGTTTAGCACCTTGAAGAGGAAGATCAGATGTTCAGTTTTGGCCATCTTAGGTTGTGATGTCTGCCAGTCATTCAGGTAGTGATGGTGAATGATTTGGAAGAACACATCAACTGTTTAAGACATAAGTCTGGAACAGAGATATATATATGTAGGAGTCATTGTCGAAAATGGATGATATTTAAAGTCATGTGGCTAATAAAATTACCCAAAAGAGTGACTCTAAAGAGAAGAGAACAAGAACAATACCTTGGGGCAACATTAACAGCCAAAAATTTTTAATGGAAGAAATGGCATTATAGACGGGCCTCAAATGTTGAGTGAAGTTTTTATAAGTGGATACATCAAGACAAAAGCCTGTTTTTGACAATTTCCTTTCCAATAACTAATTATATAACTGGTTTGGTAAGAAACTGATTTTCTTATTTCATCACTTATTGGCTTTGGAAATGTTCAAAGTGTGGTTTTGACCTAGATCATGGTGCTCTCATCCAGGTATTTGGGGCATCTTTTGATGTAGTTCAATATATATGCTCAATCCAGCTTTTAATCAGTCAGACTGCAGTCAAAAAGGAGTCCTCTTTAAGCCAGAATTTATTGCTTTCCAACCCAAGAAGACACATTCTCAGCTTCAGATTATTTAAAGCCAATTCAAATACCTACTAGAATTGCTAAATTGGATAATCCTACTACTTTCAAGTTGCAAAAGACTCATGAAACTAATCCTTTTCTCACTTCTCTCTTCAACTGAACTAATTGATTTGACAACACTGAATTCTCACTTCTCCAAATGCACCCATTGCTTTTTCATTGCTTTTGCTCAGGGAATTATTTCTACTGATGATGTTTTCCTTTCTAGTTTCTCCATTTCTGAGTACCATCTTCCATTCAAGTGCTAATACAATCCTTGCTTCCAGAAACCTTTGCCTTTCCCCAAATGAAAGTAATGTCTCTCTTTTTGAATGGTCAGAGTCTTTTTCTATGCTTTCTCAGGGTATATATCAATACCATTCATATTGGAATTTCTTGTGATGCTTAGCCTCCCTAATATGTTGCCCGTATTTGGAGCAGAGGGATTAAGAGTTAATAATAAACATAGGCTCTGACACGTAGGAGATACACCAAAAAATATTGATGTATAAATGACGTTTTCCAGACTATATTTGTGAGTTGAAATTTGACTTCTTCTCATTTATCTGTATCTTTGTTTCATTTATGTTGTCTGTTGCTTTTTTATAGCAATTATGGCCTTAATATAGATGCAGTTGAGAACAAAGATTATTCAATAAATTTAATAATTTGAAAGGGAAGAGATTGGTATGGTGGCTATTTTAATTTTGTAAAGAAAGGATAATCATGGAAAGTAGAAGGAGCCCTATTTTATTGAACACTTACTGCTATGTGTCAAGGGCTTTATATCTCATCCTCTCTTGTCCTCAAGAGTGCATGTAAGCTATGTGTTCAAATTTTCCATATTACAAACAAAGGAGATGAGATTCAAAGACATGAAGTAATCTTCTGGGGTCACATAATTAACATAGTACAGGGGACTGAGGCCCGTTGATCCCCAAATCTGTTCCTTTTCCTACTATATTTAACTGCTTCTCTAGGCTTCTGGCTTTTATTTCTATTCTAAAAATTCAATAAAAACCATTTTTAAAGTTTCTTTTATTCAAATGCAAATTTATGAAAATTCAAAGTCACGTAAACAACTCAGCAGTATAGGATCTAGAGGATCTGAAGATTACCTGAGTAGGTATCCTAAAGGGTACTAAAGGCATTAGCTCATGAGGCAGAAGTACAAACTCCATGGTACTTGGAAAATATGAGGAATTATTTAAATAAGCCCCACCTCTCTACTGAAAAGGTCACCATAGCATGGAAAGAAAACTACTTCTAATTACAAGTAATAAAGTTGTTCTTCAGCAGTTGACTGTTTTTCATACTCCTTTCTAGGAAATATCTCTAGAAGCACCAAATTTGTTTTGATTCTAAATGTGTTTATTTTAATAAGGGTACTTTTTAAATGATCTTGCCTAATAATCTGTTCTGAAAGACAGAGTAAACTCTGTCAGAGCCCTAAAATTCAAAACAAAGCTTAGCTGTAAATTGGTAATGCAGAGAAGTATAAAAATAGAACCTTGGATCCCTCCTGGGCATTAGTATCAACTTTTTTTTTTTCCCCAAAGAAGAAAAGATCTTTCTGTTACCTCATAGTCTTTCCATAAGCAACTGAGATCAAAGGAAAATAATCTATTTTTAATGTTGGTATGGAAGATGTAGCCTCAGATTTGGCCATCATTTTACCTCAGATTGGTTTAGGGCTGAGGCTAATCTGAGATGTTGAGAGTAGGAGAAATTTGCTGTTTCCTGGAAACTAAAACTGTAGAAACAATTCATCATTTAACTAAATGCAATAAGGTAGACTGTGTGTCAAATCCTGTGGAAGATAATTGTGACACAGAGAAAAAAGAAGCAGTGCCCTCCTCAAGGGGTTCAGTCTATTAGGTGGGATAAAGGTAGAAATCTAGAGGGTGGGGAGATAGTGGGTGGGAGGTGATTTAAAGTACCTAGGTCATATAATTCAGAGCTAATCCATTTTATAGGAAGGGGGAAAGACTTAACCCAAACTTGAAAGTAATGAAAATACTAAATGTTCAAGGTATGTTTATGAAACAAATAATTTAGCCTTCAGAATTCTACAGTTGAAGGTATTAATGCCATCTTGAAGCATTAGAGAGCCAGTGGATCTAACCTCAATCCTCCAATAGAATGGATCTATGGATGCTGAAACAGAAACCCCAAAGGCATAGCCATTGCATTTGTATTTTTAAACCTCTTCCAGATGATTCTAATTCCTGGCCAGTATTGTAAAGCATTGATTAAGATAGGAGAAAACAAGAAGTAGTGATTTCCTGCAAAAAAAGGAGACAGATAGGTAGAGAAAATATTTTCAATTTTATTTAGGGTTATAGGGAAACTGGGAAAAAGAAAAGAGAAGAAATAGTGGAAGAAGGTGAAGGAAGAGAAAGAAGGAAAAAAATGTGATTGCATGTTCTTGTTCCTGAAACAATGAAGGTGTTTTTCTTCCTCTTTCTTTTTGTGGATTCATTTGACCAAACAGATTACTGTATCAACTTAAAGTTAAACCCAACTTTAGTCTGCATTCCCATCTCTTTGAGTTCTAAGAAAAACAATTTATCTCTCATAACCTTTTTTTAAAAGTAGGGATTTACAGTACATCTATTTTTCATTCCTCTAGCCATTCCCTTCCTGGAAAATAGCATAGCAAGTGAGAAACAGATTAAGTCTTCTCTCAGCTCTAAACTATTTGTTACACACACACACACACACACACACACACACACACGCACTCCTGTCTATCTACAGTGAAAGAAAACACCCACTTACTATATGCTATGCCTCAACAGTTTTAGGAGGAAGCGATAGATGCATCAGGTGAACATGAACCCTACTGTTATGGGCTGGATTATGTTCCCACAAAGACATGTTGAAGTCCTATGAATTTGACCTTTTTTGGAAATAGGGCCTTTGTAGGTATAATCCAGTTAAGACAAGGTCATCAAGGTCATAAGGGTGAGCCCTAACCTAATATGACTGGTGTTCACATAAAGGGAAAGTAGAGACATAGACATATAAGGAGAATGCTATGTGACTGTGGCGGGGGGAGATTGAAGTGTTACGGCTATAAGCCAAAGAACATCGGGATCTACCAAAAGCTGAAAGAGGCAAAGAAGTTTTCTTCCCTCGTGGCTTTGCATGGCCCTCTGCCAACATCTTCATTTCAAACTTCTAAGTTCCAAAATCGTTAGAGAATAAATTTCTGTCAATTTAAGCCACCGAGTTTGTGGTGCATTATTATAGCAACCGTAGGAAGCTAGCAGACCTACCTTTACATGGTAGGAAACAAATACCACCTGCCTGATTCTTTGGTGGATGAAATTCTTAGAGATGTCTTGGAAAAGAAAGAAAATAGACGCATTGCTTTCTTTCTTTTACAACTCATCATGAAGATACATAATTAAATGAGCAAACGCATAAGCTGAGATATTTGTTAAGTGGGAAGAACTTACAAGGTGTCATGGAAGCATTTAACAGTGACCCCTGGTTTAGTCAGTGGAGAGAAGGTTTGCAAGGGAAGTCAAAGAAAGGCCTTCAAGAGGAAGGTCTATTCAGCTGGATAACCTGAAAGATGAAAAGAAATCAGGCAGACCAGAAGGAAGAATATTCCAGGGAAAATGAACATGTGTGCATGAGCCTAGACTAGAGATGTCTATGATATAGTGAAGGAACAACACCCACGAGGTATAGACTAGAGACTTTCTTACATAATCCTAATAAAGGATATCATTAACTCATCATTGTATTGGGCTAGTATACTTTCATCCTTTGTCCTCTCCTTGAAATTCCTTTAGCATCTCAACTTAAGACTAGAAGTTTCTTGGCTTTCATTAGTCTCTTTTATTTATTTTTTATCTTTCTAAAGATTTTATTTATTTATTTGACAGACAGAGATCACAAGTAGGCAGAGAGGCAGGCAGAGAGAGAGGGGGAAGCAGGCTCCCTGCTGAGCAGAGAGCCCGATTCGATTCGGGGCTCCATCCCAGACCCTGAGATCATGACCTGAGCCAAATGCAGAGGCTTAACCCACTGAGCCTCTCAGGTGCCCCAGTCTCTTTTATTTTGCAAACTTGGATCCACAGTTTAAGTTCTGTGAATGAATTTTGAAGGATACTGGTGTTAGATATATAATTTTAGTTGAAAGGTAAAAATGAGGCTGCTTTGTTTCTGCCTCTAGTTGGCATTTCAGGGTACATTTATAGAAGGCTAAGGGAGAGCATAGATAAAAGGTCTGGAAAAGGCTCAAAATAACAAGTCTCAAATTACAACCTAAGGAAAAATATGCATTGGATTAATATCGTCTATCATTAAAAGGTACAATGATCAAATAAGTTTGAAAAATGCTGAAATGTAAACAGGCCTTTTGTTCATTTATTTTGCTGTGAGAATTCTCAGAGACTTTAATACATAAAGAAAATTGTGACTCTCCAAGGAAAATTATAGTATCAGTTCTTTTCACTTGTTTTGTTTTAAACATTTTATAGAATGAAGCAGGTACTCGTCACTTATTTATTTGCTTATTTTTATGTTTAAACATTCTGGTTTGGAGTGAGCCTTTACATGGATCTGTTTAAGGAAGTAATCTAAGCCTGGTCAATGGATCCTTCCAAAGGACTTTCATCTGGAACCAAAGATGGAAGAAAGCAGAGGGACAGTTGAGAATTCACCCTGGAATGGGGATAGTATCTTATGAACAGTGCAATGATGCTAGTAGTAATTATTACTACTACTAGTAGACTACTATTAGTAGTCTGGTGGCAGGTAGCATCTTCTCTCTAGTCAGGCTGCTCTTGTGCTCCCACCTACAAAGGATCTTGGCATTAATCGAGGTGGGTGCTTAACTTACTATCAACTTAATAGCTAACTGCTATCTTGCCAGTATAGTTTTTTTTTTTTTTTCTTCTGATAGCCCAAATCCCTCCAGTGCCTCCTAGTCGCTTAAGAAGGGAGACTCTACATCACATGTCCGTGAAGGCAGCTCACATTATCCTATCTCAGTATGTGTTTCAGGCCCATAAATCTTAACCATAGAACATCTCTAACCTCTCCATATTTCACCTGTTCTTCTCTTGGCTCCAGTGAGAAATGATCAGGTTCTCTGTGACAGACAGAATGTTATCCTTTATTGATTCTCCTGCTTGAAAAAGTACAGTAGGTATAGACTCTAGAGCTGGTCAGACCCAGAGTGGAATCCTACTTTGACATGTACTTGTTGAGTAAAAAACAGGAAGGAGAGCTATGAGGCCAGCATTCTTCAAAGTGTGTTTATTTTGATGAATTCCCCAAACTGTTGATGGTTAATTTTCTTCAGTTCAGACATGGAGAATTTTGCACTCAAATTCTCCAAATGTTTCTATATAAAGCTTAGCATTTCCTTTTTTTGGTAACGGTATTGCTTTGGGTTAAATTACTTAATTTCTCTAAGATTCAGGGACTTGTGTGTAAAATGAAAGGTAATACTGAGGATTCTGTTACAAGTGCCAGAAAATCTGGCTTCAGCTGAGAAGACTTTTTAAAAAAATTTATATAATTGAACATATCATCTGAAATCAAGACTTGATCCAGGATTCAAACAATATCACCTGGATACAATTTCTGTCTCTATTTTTTGTAGCTTTACTTTACTATTCATTCATTTGTTAGTTCAGCCATTCCATCTGTAGCAATTTAACCACTTAAGACACCAAAACCAGCAACTCCCAAGGGTATATCCCAGTAAAGGCAGGAGGAAAATAGGAATGTAAACTAAAAATTTCAAGGAAAAGGGCATTGTCATTCATATTTTTTAAGATTAATTATTTGAGAGAGAGAGTGTGAGAACAGGTGGGGGGAGCAGAAGGAGTGGGACAAGCAGACTCTGCACTGAGCAGAGAGTCCAACACAGGGTTCCATCCCACTACCCCAAGATTATGACCTGAGCCGAAATCAAGAGTCAGTTGCTCAACTGACTGAACCACCCAGGCGCCCTTTTTCATTCATATTATTTATGAACTGCTCACTGGTTCAGACTCATCACAGGCTTCACCTCTACTGTCAATCCACAGGAAGTTAATTAACAAAGTGGAGAAGGGATGGTTTCTAGAAGGCGACTGAGATTTATTGAAAAGGTTTAGAATGAGTGGATATTAAAATGCAAAAGAAAGCAGATAGCTACAGTACTCTAGGTTTCTGTAAAGCTTATATGAGATAATATGTGCAAAATGGAAGGCACAATGTATGGCATGTGGGGGAACTGAGACATTTCAATCATATCATTACTATTATACAAGTGCATCATGTTTATGTGTTCTATAATTTAGATTACCGTCCCAACTCTCACATCAAAGATAAGAAGTTGTGCTAAAGCATTAAACCTTTAGTACACCATATGAGGTGGGAAAAGGTAAATGGTCTGTGTGACTCTGAAGAATTATCCACCTGATTCTTCTTTTTGATGCTTGTTTTTGGAAGATCAAACTCATTGTCTGTCTTCTCTGATGGGACTGGTACAGTAAAATGGACCTCAAGTCTCCTGTTTGGAGGATTTCCTATTCTAGTTCTATCTTAGAATTCTATCTTAAAAACTAAGAGAATTTCAGGGGGAAAGAGGTCTGTGTCACTCCGCTTGACTGGCCTATTAAATAAAAATTCTTGTGGCAGGGCACCTGGGTGGCTCAGCCACTGAGCCACTGGCTCCCGTCATGATCCCGGGGTCATGGGATCGAGCCCCGCATCGGGCTCTCTGCTCTGCGGACAGCCTGCTTTTTCCTCTCTCTCTCTTCCTGCCTCCCTGCCTACTTGTGATCTCTGTCTATCAAATAAATGAATGAAATCTTAAAAAAAAAAATTCCTGTGGCTTCCATGTTGTCTCTTCCAGTTGACTAGAAGGCTATGCTAGGACATTGCCAAATGTTAGGTACAAATATTGAGTACTCAATAGGCCTGAAATATCATTTGGGTCTCTGTCTCTTTTAGGTTTTTAGCGTTTAAGACTATGGTCTTGATTCATAAATTTCAAACCACAGCTATATCCTTCAAATCACACCTTTGGTCCTGGAGATCAAACTATGAAGATAAGAAGATAATACGACCTTTCCTTTTCACAGGGACAGATTAGGATTCACACATCAAACACCGAGGCAGAGTGCCTCTTTCCTTTTGTCCTGCAGGCTTTACTCTTAACTCCCACAGTTATTTTGTCGTCTCAATGCTGACCTGAGCAAATAAGAGGTCCCTGGCAGTGTCTATCTGTTCCGACCTAGGAAATGAGATAGAAGAGACAAGTCACATTGAATCATTCCTGGGAAGATAAAGCTGATCACGCAGTTTATTCTCTTAACTGAGTTTTTGCTACCACAGAAATCTGTGTTTTAGTCAGCTCAGGCTGCCATAACCAAATACCACAGACTGACAGTCTTAGGTGACAAAGATTGATTTTTACCCCCTTGTAGAGCCTTAAAGTCTAAAATCAAGGAGTGGGAAGGGTGGATTTCTGGTGAGACCTCTCTCCTTGGTCGGTATACAGCTGCCTTCTCTCTGTGTGTTTGTGGAGAGATGATGATCTCTAGGTCCCTTTCTCTTCTTACAAAGCCACCAATCCAATTGGATAGAACCATATTCTTATGACCACATTGAACCTTAATTACCTCCTTGAAGGCCCTATTTCCCAATATTGTCACATTGGGATTTAGGACTTCAAAAGTAGAAATTTAGAGGAGCATAATACAGTCTATAACAGTAATAGCAAGCAAAATTTTGAAGCCACTCAAATTTGTTATAGTTAGAAATAATTCCTCTGCTTATCTTTGTGTAATGAGATGGCCACTGGTCAAAATATTACAGAAGCAGAAAACAATGACTTAAAAGTATGATGCCTCTTTATTTGTGGGATCTGAAAATTTCCCAGGATGGAGCTTTATAAAGATATGTATTGATAGACTCTTCACAGCATGATTCCTCTTCAGCAGCCCCTACAGTCTTTTATCACCAAGAATCCAAGACTGTCTGGAGGTAATGTCAATTGGGTTATGAGATGCTTTCAACTCTGCTTTCTGCCTTGTATTTTCCAGTCCTGAGGTTCTCATTAAATACATAAATCTCCTCCCTTTCTGTCTCTCCCCTTTCTGCTCTCAGCACCTGCTCCATAACGTCAGAGATTTTTTTCTCTTACTCATTAGAAGTGAGTGCATTTGAAATTAGTCTTCCCTTTTTCATTTTAATTGGATAATCACTTTTACTTTTAGATTAAACAAATTGTTTACAGACACAATCTGCATGTCTGTGCTTAATTTAGGGATGGGTATTTCCTGTAAGGTTAGAAGAGGCTCCTATCACAGTCTGACTAGCATTTTAATGTGATATTAGGATCCAGGAAATAGCAATAAATAAATAAATAAATAAATAATAAAAAAGTTAAAAAAATTTTAAAAAAAGAGAATGCTAGTGAAATGACTCCCATTCTTAAAAAACATGGTCAAAATTTAATAGGTCTTGACGCTCTGAATTTATTTCTCAAGATTCATTCATTATTATTTAGATGACAAAGAAGAGAATTAACTCAGAGTTTATTGAGTTCCTATCATGTGCCAGACAGTATGCCAGGTGCTAAAAATGCAATAGGACAAGATATAGTCCATGATGGAAATGACTAGCAGGAGAGGTGAACAAGAAAACCTTTGCTATTTAGTATTGGATGGAGTAAAATCAGGGTAGAAGTCCTGGGCATCCGAGAATGGATATTGAGGGAATAGAAGAAAACTTCCCAGAGGATGCAATTTTTTTTTTCTAATAATGCTCATGTAAACAAAGAATATAGCCTATATTTAATAAATTTGTATTGAATTAATATAATATGTTTAGAAATTTCAGTGAACCATAAGAGATTTTAAAAGTCAAGTATAATCCTAAAACCCTGAGAGATTAACATTTGAATGTATTTCCTTAAATTTTTCCCAAATACTTCTGTGGGATTGCTTATAGACTTTTATTTTATTTTTCCTTTGCTTATATGTTTTTTAAAAAATACATTCGTAAGTATGATAATTGCACTCACAAGATTGTAAGTGTATATGTAAATTCTATTTTCATTTAACATTTTATCATGAGTCTTTTATTTTCTGCAAAAAAATTACTGATGTTTATTAAATATATCATTATGCCAAATAGTTTAAGCTAAACAATAAGGCTAGAAGGTAGATTTCTTAGTATCAGTTATGAATGGAATATTTTTCACTAGGATGGTTAATTGTTAATTGACTTCTTTAAGCTGATTCAGTAAATGATGAAGGCAGGATCACCAGATGCCAAGTTTGTGTGTCTTTTAATACATGCCTGTTACGTTCTACTATATCCTTTAAATCTTTATTTTTGGAATGAGTTTTAAAAATACACTGGAAGGCTTTCTATCAACTTATGATAAATTTTGCTCTGTTGCCAGATAACTTTTAAATATTTCCCTCTGGGGACGCCTGGGTGGCTCAGTTGGTTAAGCAGCTGCCTTCGGCTCAGGTCATGATCCCAGCGTCCAGGGAGCCTGCTTCTCCCTCTGCCTCTGCCTGCCACTCTCTCTGTCTGTGCTCACTCTC
This sequence comes from Taxidea taxus jeffersonii, assembly GCA_003697995.1. NCBI lineage: Eukaryota > Metazoa > Chordata > Mammalia > Carnivora > Mustelidae > Taxidea > Taxidea taxus. The sequence continues at coordinate 129,989 of ML093179.1, forward strand.
TCTGTCAAATAAATAAATAAAATCTTTAAAAAAAATATTTCCCTCTGAATTTACTAGCATTTCCATTTAGAATTAGTGAATGAGAATTTAGGATTGAGAACTTAGTGAATGAGAACACAGGATTCATTTTGCCTAGTTTTGAGTCTTGGCTTTTCCATTTACTACCTGTGTCATTTGGATAAGTTATCATTCCTTTCTTTATCTCAGGATCCTTATCTTAAAAATGAGTATATTAAAAAATTGGACTCATATTTCATCATACCAAAAATTAACTAGAAATGGATTATTAAATGTAAAACCGAGACCATAGAACTCCTAGAAGAAAACAGGGAAAAAGCTCCTTGACTTTAGCCGTAACCATAATTTTTTGGATATGACATCAAAGATATAAGTAACAAGGATAAAAATAAATAAGTAGGACTATATCAGACTAAAAACCCCTGACTCAGCCAAGCTACCTAACATTTGCAAACCAGGGATATGACAAGGAATTAATATCCAAAATATATAAGGAACTCAAATGACTCATTAGCAAAGAAAGAAACGGTCCAATTTAGAAATAGGAAAAAACCTAAATAGACATTTTTTCCAAAGAAGACCTACAAATGACCAATAGTTACATGAAATAGTGGTCAACATCACTAGTGTTCAAAAAAAAAATGCAAATCAAAACCACAGTAAGGTATCATCTCACACTCTTGGTGGGCATGTAATTTGGTACAGTCATTATGGAAAACAGTATGGGGATTCCTTGAAATATTAAAATTAAAGCTACCACATGATTGAGCAATTATACCTCTAGATGTAAAGGAAATGAAATCAGTATCTTGAAAAGATATATTTACTCCCATGTTCACTGCAGTATTATTCACAATAAGCAAGGTATGAAAACAATCTACTTTATCATTAATGGATAAAGAAAATTAGACACACACACACACAAATATAAAAAAGAAGGAATTCCTACCATCGGCAATGACATGGACAAACTTGGAGGGCATCATGCTGAGTGAAATAAGCCGGACAGAGAGAGGCAAATATTGTATGGTATAGCTTATATGTGGAATCTAAAAATGTCAAAATCACAGAAGTTGAGAATAGAATGATGGTTACCACAGCCTGGGAGAGAGGAAAATGGAGACATGTTGGTGAAAGGGTACAAATTTTGTTATAAGATGAAATTAGCTCTGGAGATCTAGTGTATAGTACAGTGAATAGTTTCTAATACAGTACTGTATACTTGAAACTGCTGAGAGAGTAGATTATAAGTGCTCTCATTACACACAAAAAATGGTAACTATGTGAGGTGAAAGATATGTTAATTTGAATGTGGTAATTTCACAAAGTAATCAAATCATCATATTGTACACCTTGAATGTATACAATTATTGTCAATTGTACCTCAACAAAACTAGAAAACATAGACATAAGGATAACAGTTGTTATTTCATATGGTTTTATTACAAAAATTAAGTGTTATTTATTTATATAGTCTCTCTTGCTATATAACAAATTACCAAAAATTTAGAGTCTGCAAACACTTAATTATTATTTTTTTGGGTCAGAGGTATGGCAGGGCATGAGTCAGTTTTCTGCTCTGGGTATCACAAAACTAAAATCAAAGTATAGACAAAACTATGTTAGTGTCTAGAATTTCTAAGGAAAAATCGACTTCTACTTTTATACTTGCTGCTGGCAGAATTTGGTTTCTTGTGGTTGTAGTGCTTCGGTTCTTATTTGCTTGCTGGCTATCAGCTGGAGGCCAATCTAAAAGGCCACCATGTTTCTTAATGCATGACTTGCTTCAACTTTAGGCCAGAAATGGGACATCAAATACTGCTCCAGCTTCAAATCTTTGACTTCCTTCAGTTACCAACCAGAGAAAATTTTCCACTCTTAAAAAGGCTTATGTGATTTGATCACCTTACCTAGAAAATCTCCCTATTTTAAGGTCAGTTGGGTCAATAATAGCAGCCTAATCACGTGGTGAAATCCATCAGAATTACAATCTAAGAGATTATGCAGGTTGCATACACCAGGAAGTGGGAAATCTTAGGGAATATCTTAGAATTCTGCTTAATATCTTATGCTTGTAAAACTCCTGGAATATTCACCATGAACATAAATATTTACCAGATGTTAGACACTATTTTATAACTAAGGATTCAATATATAGTATTCCTTAATAAAGACTCGTCAGAATTTATAATTATCACATATAGAAAACTGAAACCCACTATATATTTTTATTATTTTGTTAGGAAAAATTCTGAATGAAGACTATAACACTCAATTTAGGTTCAGCAAAGTGTAAGTAAGATATTGTCTAAAAGACTAGTTTATATAACAGAATCCAGAGCTATTGGAGTCTCAACTGTGGGCATCTTCTGCCTTCTTCTGGTACTTTGGAGTATGACATGAGAATGTTTTCTTTCATAAGAAACAATTTTAGAAAGTGATGATTTTCTATATGAATATCACAGAAACTTTACTGATCTTTTTTTAAAAAAAGATTTTATTTATTTATTTGACAGACAGAGATCAAAAGTAAGCAGAGAGGCAGGCGGGGAGGCATGGGGGTTCGGGGGCCGTGGGAAGTAGGCTCCCTGTTGAGCAAAGAGCCTGATGCAGGGCTCCATCCCAGGACCCTGAGATTATGACCTGAGCTAAAGGCAGAGGCTTTAACCCACTGAGTCACCCAGGTGCCCCAGCCTTTATTGATCTTAATTGTTGAGCATTCAGTTCAGAATCTGCAGCATTACTAGCCACATTCATCTTAGTATTTTTTTTAAGGATTTTATTTATTTATTTGATAGACAGAGAGAGAGAGAGAGAGATCATAAGTAGGCAGAGAGGTAGGCAGAGAGAGAGGGGGAAGCAGGCTCCCTGATGAGCAGAGAGCCCGATGTGGGGCTCCATCCCAGGACCCTGGGATCATGACCTGAGCCGAAGGCAGAGGCTTAACCCACTGAGCCACCCAGGCACCCCTCATCTTAGTATTTTTAACCAAGTATAAAAAGAGTGTTTTTTTAATGCACATGTCATTGTCTTGAATGCTCTATAGCAAGTGGGACTACCTAATCATAGAATTGATTTATAACTACTGCTCTGGTGCCTATTTCAGGGCACCTAGGTTAGGTAAGCAAATTAGCACCGAATGGTTCAGTCAACACATTAGGTCCACGGGTCTCCAAGAGGTAGTCTTAAATCTTAATCTTAATTTAATTTAATCTTAAAGTGTGGACAGTCAAATCTTTCTGAGAGGTTCAGAAACTCCCTATGATGAAATAAGGTTTCATTCTCTCTATTCATAAGTGTTCTCGTAATGATGCTTTTCTCTGATGACTTTGATGGATTTAAATAACTATTTCGGTAACTATCTCAGGATCACCTTTTGATACACTTCAATTCAACATATTTCTTTGTATTGTGGTCATTGAGTTATTACCCTTTTTTCCTTCCCAGTCTGAGAGTCCTTAGGGCTGGCTTGGTAGCTTCACTTCTTCCCACATAGCCCCAGCATAAGCACTGATTAGGGAAGTAGTACACAGTTATAGTCCTTAAATATGTTAACTCAGTGCTTTAAAAGAAGATGTATAATAAAAGGGTTGTTGTTGGGATAGTATAATCACAGAATGAGAAGGTAGGAAAAGAAACTTAGTATCTCAAGTTCTCATCAGAAATGAGAAAAACCAATTATCAAAAATTAGGAAATAGTGTCTCAGATCACATAGCATATCATCCAGGATATTTTTCTCTATTAATTTCTTTAACCTCTTTCAATTTTAGTGGACAGTTTTTTTTTTCCTTTGTAGGTAAATGAATTTATACTCTTGTGCTATCTCTTTATAGGCTTCTGTTCATTGTATGGTCCTATTCATATTTTGGAGCATTTACTTCTGAGGATGTCTGATTCCTTACAAATCAGTTTCGTAGACTAGGTTCATAGCTAATAAATCAACTCCTCTTACCAGAAAGCCAGTAAGTGATTTGAAAGCTCAGAGTAAATAGGTGTGTTTTGGGGCACTGGTGGAGGTCATACTTGGGCAAAAATCCTAGGACAATACCTTTCATGTTATCTGAGTCTCCTGCAATTGCTACATAGTAATATGACTTTTTTCTTTGATTTCTTTTGAGGTACAGGATACCTCTTAAACAAATTCACTTTGTACCAAGTCTTCCTTTCTTTAGTCAATCAGATTGTCCCCCAACAGTGATATATCTGTTAAATGAAAAGGCCAAAGCAAATTAATTAGAATATATGCAGTGTGTACTTAAGTTCTAATCCCATGTTTTAAATACATAGTAAGATTGGTGTGCTAGGCAAGATTTTGACCTCCATGTTGTTTGCCCCCAATGTTATGACTATGAATGTGTTTTATTACATGTCAAAAGGATTCTTTAAGTTGCTAATCATCTAAACTTAGAATAGGATTTTAATCATTATCTGGTCGGGTTCAGTGTAATCAAATGAACCCTTAAAAGTTGAAGAGGGAGGCAGAAGAGTCAGAGAGAGATGAAATGGAAGAAAGAAGATTAGAATCATTGAGAGGGACTTGACCTGCCATTTCTGTCTTTGAAGACAAAGACGGCTACAAGCCAAGGAAGCCAGGCAGTTTCCAGAGATGAGAACTACCCCCCAGATGACGACCAGCAAGGAAACGGGGAGTTCAATCATACAACTGTGTACAGCTGAATTCTGCCAACAACTTAAATGATCCTGGAGGCAGACTGTCCCCTTGAAACTCCAGAAAAGAACACAGCCCTGAAGACAATTTTATTTTAGCTTTTTAAGTCTCGAAGCAGAGAAACAAGCTGAGCCTCCCAGACTCTGACCTATAAAATTGCAAGTGCTGTCATACAGGTGTAGTTTAGAGTTGCTAAATTTAAGGTAATTTTTTTACACAGCAATAGAAAACTAATATAATTGGCATTTAATGATCTTTCTTCAAAGGACTGGTGGGTTGCTTTTGTATGGCCATCCCAGGCCCTCAATGCTTAGCATTTCTTGATAAGAATCAGTACAACCCACAGCTGGTTGTATAGAAAGAAAGCATGGTTATTTGCTCTCTGGTAGATACACTAAAGCAACTGGATACAAATCTGGTCTCTGAATTTTCTTCTACCTTCAGAGATCTGACCAAAGTGTGATTTCTACAGACAATTAACCAACTGAGCTACCCAGGCATCCTTTGCTTACTCTTAAAACTTCTGTTTCTGAATTTTCCAATCAGTACTCCTTGGTCCCACCCATTTCAGAAAGCATCATTTTGTTCATGTTACCTTTCCTGTGACACTTGAGCTACTGTGATCCTTGATACTTGATTAAAAAAAAAAAAATCAGATCAGTGTTTTACACAGTGTGTACCAAAGAACATCCTTCTACCTTCTACATCATGAAGGTAGTCAATATCCAGGGAGATAAGGGAGTCAGAGGTCAAAATGCTGGGTGAAATGCTTTCTTATTTCAGGACTTCTCAGAGTCTTTACTTTGTTACTCTGTTATTTCAATCTCCTGAAAAGAAACAAAGAATAAAGTATTTTGTATTTGCAACAATGTTTGCAATGGGACTTTTTTTTTTTTTTAACTAAATGATCTCGCCTTCTGCCAAAAACAATTTGAACAATATTGCCTTATAGCAAAATGATCATTTCTCCTAGTGGTATCATATATTTTCATCTGTTTACAAGAGAAAAATTGAATTGAAACTCTCAGTTGTAGTGGCTTTTAAAAATGTGCCCTAAGAGACAATTTGACCTTGGTTGGAAATGGTCCTGTGCTTAAACTATTCCTCCTACAGAACCACTTTAGATGTGGAAAGTTGTTCTGCCTCCAGGGATATGATGAAATGAAAGTTGCACTGGAAGCTCTATATGGCCAGACATGCTGAGAGCAGCAATTTGGGAATGATGTGCTACCACAAACCCTCTTTTGAGGAGCCTTTGTAATTGAGAGATCAGAAGTGAAGGAAAGCCAAGGCATCATTTTACAGCCTTGCTGATGTATTCAAGTCATACTCTGTATTGTTTACATCCTAAGTGAATTGCAAATTTATTTATAGATGCTATTGGGAACTTTACAAGGTATTTTACTACTTGCCTGTATCATTGTTCATTTTCTGTAACTAGCATCTAGGAGTTGGTTTAATAAAACCCAGCATCAAGTCTCTTTCAAGGTAATTCATTTAAGTCATATCTGGACTAGTTAAGGGTATTTGAATCTTGTAAAAAGTATTCTCCTCTTTTAAATAAAAATTATCCATAGCATGCCAAAGGGATTACTAAATAGGAAGCCCCAACTTAAGGCAGAAAGGGAATGCATGAAGAGTTAGTCTTAAATGTCTGTGTTTAATATCTTTCAGGCTTAAATAGTCTTAAATCTCTTGTAGGCATGTTTATTATCAATGTATAGTAGACTATAAGCATTTTCAGCATCAGTTACTTATGGGTGTTGCCAATGGTCCATCATGTTCTGTATTCTGTAATTTTGCTCTAGCATTAGCTCAAATTGCATATGGAGAGAGGCTGGTGTGAGGATAAGTTACTCAGGTAGCAAATGAGTCTGTCTGGTATCTTCTTCCCACCACCAGCTAGCTTGGGGAAGCTGGGCGTCTGAATAATGCCCCCCAAATTACCCCCCCCTGCCCCGTGAAAGTTCTTGTTGTCCATTTTATATAGCAGAAGAGACTATGCAGATGTACACAGATTAAAGGTTTTGAGATAATATTATCCTGGGTTACCTGGGTGGGCCCAATATTGTCGCTAGGGTCTGTGTAAGAGGGACACAGGCAGAATCAGAGTCAGGGGAGAGAGGGATGTGATGATGGAAGCTGAGATTGGAGTGATACAGTTTGGAGCAACAGCCAAGGAATACAGATGGCCATTAGATGTTGACAAAAGCCAGGAAACATTTCTTCCCTTAGAGCCTTCAAAAGGTACCAGCCATGTCTACACTTTGACTTTAACCTAGTGGAAATGATTTCAGACTTCTGACTTGTAGAGCTATAAAAGAATAAATTTGTATTATTTTAAGTTACTAAGTTTGTGGTAATTTTTTACAACAGCCAAGGGAAACTGACTTGGCGAGCAAGATAACAGAACAATTAGGTGGACTGTCTCTGGAACCATACTGTGAGGGCTGAGGTCCCAGCTCAGCACATATTAGCTGTCAAACCTGCACAGGATTGCCAATAATACTTACTCTCAGTTGCCCCATTGATTATAATATTTATGAAAACGACAATACGTGGCCTAATCATATGGGATGTTATAAGAATTAAGGGGCGCCTGGGTGGCTCAGTGGGTTAAAGCCTCTGCCTTCGGCTCAGGTCATGATCCCAGGGTCCTGGGATCGAGCCCGGCATCGGGCTCTCTGCTTGGCGGGGAGCCTGCTTCCTCCTCTCTCTCTGTCTGCCTCTCTGCCTACTTGTGATTTCTGTCTGCCAAATAAATAAATAAATAATCTTAAAAAAAAAAAGAATTAATACACTGTAAAAGTGAAGTGTTTAGCCCAGGGCTTAACCCAGAGTAAGTATTCTATTATTACTTGTCATTTTTAAGACATGTTAAGACACAATGTGATTTTGTTATTAAATGTTGGTGAAAGAGATAGATTTGCTAAATATTAAGAATGCCACTTGCTCATTAAAGAGGATTTTCACAGGAAAAAAAGTTATTCTCAGTAACTAGATTCAATGAATATCAAAGATCAATAATGCAGTGATCCTGTTTCTCAGTGCCATGTTGGTGTATCTTTTTAAAATTTTTTTTTAATATTTAAAAATTGTTTTATTATTTTTATTTTATTTTATTTATTTATTTTATTTTTAATTTTTAATCTTTTCAATTTTTAAAGGAAGATCTAACCCTGTCCATAATTCATTGATTTACTCACTTTAAAATATCTATTGAGTACTTTCAATGTTTTTATAGACTTGAAGTAAATAACTGATGTATTCCTAGTCTAAATGACATATTCTTGTAAGAAAAGACAATAAACAAGTTTAAAAATGGACAAACAAGTCCATGCAGAGAGTGGTAAGTGCAGAAATGGGAACAAATTAGGTTAATGCAATAGAAAGTGGTTATTGGCCATATAGATGGTGGGCTAGATAAAACATGGATGTTCCTAGATCTGAATGACAAGAAGGTGCTGGCATTGGATAGAACAGGTAAAAGAGAGAGATAATGCAAAGCTCTAAGATAGGAGTGAGTGATTGGCATGCATGTGTGAAGTGTTGGGACAAGTTCAGTATTGCTGGGGCACTGTGAAGGAGTGTGTAAGTTGTAAAAGTGAAGAGGAAAATTACCCAGAGCAAGCCCAGGCTAGGAGGAAGAGGATGGAAGGTTACTAACAATAAGCTAGAGATAACCAGAAGCCCTTTTGGGGGCAAGAGATAACCAGCCGCTTCTGCTTCTGTAAACAGGCTTCCTGTCACAGGCTCTCTGCACTACTTACTGTTCCCGTCTAAAGCAGCCCCCATTCCCCCAGTTTAAACCCACCTACCAGCAGTCAGCATGGACCTTGGAACATGACTGCCTGCAGTCCCCTATAAAAGCCCTATAACCCTGTTGCCAGGGGCCCAGAACTTAGAGCACAAGCTTATCTGGATCTGCTGACCTAAAACAAACCAAGTTCTCCTACTTCTCCAAGTGTCACTTGGTCTCTCGCAGATCTGATTATTTTCTGCAATAAGAGGAGCAGGCAACCATCGGATTATAAAGAAATACATAGATCTTGTTCTGGAGTTTAGACTTTAAGGACGGTGATAATTTTTTTGGAAGACTTTAAAAAAGTAGCATGACATACGGTATTATGTTTTAAACTCTTACAGTGTTTAACATATGGATCATGGGTTGTAGGGGGACAAAAAGAAAAGGAGAGGTTTTTGAAGTCATCCCTGAGACAGATAATGGTGGTGTGGACAGCAATTGTAGCAGTGAAGCTGGAAATAAATGGTAACTTGGCAATGTATTTTGGAGTAGGAGTCAAAGCATTTCTGATGGATTGAATGTAGAATGGGAGGAAAAGGGAGAAATAAATGATGGCTCCTAGATGTTTGGATTAAGCAGTGAGGAGAATGTTGCTTTCATTTTCTGAAATGGTTAAAATTTGGTAAATATCAGGTTTGGGGGAGAGAAACTGAGTTCTTTGTTTAAATGTGAGGTACTTATGAGACATCCAAATGGAAATATTAAGCTGGTAGTTGTATTTATGATCCTGGAATTCATAGAATTAAGAGCTATAATCTGTAAATAATGAAAATTTACACTTAAGAGAATTTTTTCATTGGAAAAGCAGGTTAAATAAATTCTTACTATCACTCGACATTTTGCTGAGGTAACAATATGCTGACTCTATTGAGTTTGAACTTACTGTAGTTGTTTTCATTATTTTGAGCTTTAAACATCTTTTTAAAATCGTTTTTGTGGCAGCAGTAGTGGTGGTATTCTCCAAAATGATTCCTACTCTTGCAAAAGAATTTGAAAACCTGAATAATGGAGGCAGAGAGATATTATTTAATTCCTGCTGCCACCTAGTGGGACTTTTTGAAATTAGAAAAGTTAGAATTGAGACAGCTTAAGTAGAAAGAACTGTAGATAGACAGCAGTTACTTAATGGATTCCATCTCATTTTACAGATGAGAAGAGACTCTGAGAAGGGACATGACATGTCCTAGGTCTCATAGCTTCAAGTCTGACCATCAATGGAATCTCAGCTCAGGAGATTTTGCCCTACAGGACATTGATGTTTTCTTAACCAAGTTGTTGCTCATGAATCATTTTTCCAAATATCTTCGAGATCCTTTTTCTGTTCTCTTGCTCTGAAGAGGGTCTTATTTCTGATTTCTTTGATTCCGTGTTAGTAGTCTTAGCTGCTGGGAGATAGAGATTCCTAGAGCTTAGCACTAAGTCAATGTTGGATTCTTATCACTTACAGAACTAGTTTCCTATACATAGCTAACGAACCAAGTTGCCTTTTTATTTTTACTTTAATGATTTTTACACTGATCTCAAACTCTCTTTATCCAAATAAATTAGCATTCTTTTCAAAGTTCATTTCAAAATTAACTCATTTGCTGCAGTCATTTAGAAATATGACATAAGCCACTTTGCAAGGAAACATTTAAGAATCCCCATAAGTTTCCCCAACTCTCAACCCTCAAAAGAAAGTAGATTTTGTGATATTATGAGGGAACAGATTGAAAAATAGATGAAACTAGCATAGGTACTTTAATCAATATGCTAGCACTTAAGCAACATATATTAGTAAAACATGTCCAAATTAATCCTGGAGAGAGGGCAGGTGTGATAGAGAAGGGTTAGAGACTATATGGAACAGAAACTTGGGATCAGGCGACAACAGATCTGGATTTGAGTTATGGCTGCTGCCTAACAGTCATGTGACCTTATACAAGTTACGTAACCTGTCTGTGTACAGTTTTCTCATCTTGGTAAGAAAACAACTGCGCATGACTACAGTTAAGATTTTTATTTTTTTTTAAAGAGAGAACATGTGTGTGCCTGCATGTGGTGGGGGGAGAGGCAGAAGGAGAGGGAGAGTCTTACTTAAGCAGGCTCCACCCCTAGAGTGGAACTCGATTTCATGACCCTGAGAGCATGACGTGAGTGGAAATCAAGAGTTGGATACTTAACCGACTGAGCCACCAAAGCACCCCTACGATAGGAATTTTTAAGTGATTTTTAAAATTCATGAAAGGGACTGCTTAAAATATTGATTTTATTATTATCTAGATATGTTACAGGAGACAACTACTATTGAAAAAACAGCTTGTTATATTCAGATCTCAGAGGGAGGGGTAAGCCCTTCCATGGGGGAGGCCACACACAGAAGCACCAGGGAGTCCTCAGGCAGTAGGAGTAAGAGGAAAATGCAGATAAGAGGCTTCTTGTGGTTTCCTTGGGAAGGAATGGGTCTAGCAGGGTAGTCAGGTTTAGGATTGGCCTGTTTAAATAATTCCAGGGGTCTCCAGGGCACAGGGGCTGCCTCTAGTAGTCTGGTACCTGGTCCTAGGGTGATTAGGACAGAATAGTAGTCCTGAGTAACATAGATTGATAAAGGATGTGGTTGGTGGTTTGGATTTGGGATTGGTGGGTTTGCATATAAAAGTGTGTTTATAGGTAATTAATTTCTTATCTCTAGGAAATAACTAGCCCTGGGAAGTGCAGTCCCTCCAGGGTCACCAAGTTCCCAGATATCAAAGCATCAGAAACACACAATTAATATGAGATTTACCTCATAGGGATCCAGAATAAATGGTGGCCATGACAATAATGATAATGCAAAGACAGGTTTGGCATGATACCACTCTTAAAGATAGCACAGTCCCTTCTGGGCTCATAAAAACATGCAGAAATTTAATATCATGGAATAAGTATTGGGGCTGTGGTATATACAAAATATTATGAGGGTACAGAAGAGGGAAAGATAACTGGATTTAGCTTTGGTGAGGGAAGTTAAGGGAAGGATGTATGAAGATGATATATAAATTGGTGGCTAGAGGATGTAGAGAAGTTAACTCAGTAAACAAACTTGAGCCTGGGTGAAGAAGGATATTATAGAAAGAGACACTACTGTGTAATGGCAAAGGAATGTGACTTGCAGACACTTATGTGATCTGGGGTATGGCCTGAAATTCATTATGGCTCAAAGAGAGTTCTATAATTAAAATATGATATCGTTGATAATAACAAGGAAGCCATAAAGAAAATTAAAAAAAAAACATTTGTCAAATATTTATTCTGAATCAGTCACTGTGTTAATACTTTAACCTATATCATCTCATTTAATCCTTACCAAAAAACGTAATGAGGCAAAACATTTAGTATATCATTTCACAGACAAGAAAACAGCTTTACTGGGTATGTATTATTTTCCCAAAGTTAGATAACTAGTGAATATTGGAGTCAGGATTTTAAGCTAGGCAAGTGATTTCTCAATGTAAAAATACTGAAAGGTGACCCATGAACTACCAGCATGGGTGCTTATTAAAAAGGTAAATTCTTAGTCTCACCCTAAATATACTAAATAAGAGAGCTTAAAAACCTGAATTTTTGGAATTCTTAAGGACATTAAAGTTTGAGATCTACCAAGCTAGAGTCTGTGAGGGGGAGTGTGAGGCAAAGTGAGCATAGGCAGCTGGAAAGAGAAGATTGGGGATTTTATAAAAGCCTTATGTATTTTATAAAGGATTGAGATTTTTTTTTTTGAAAGCAAGAATTATCATTGGAAGTCTTAAAGAAGTGAGTTTACATTCTTTTCAAATGATTTCTTTTTGTTATAAAATATGGCATCCATGCTGTTGTATAAAGTAGTATTTCATGGTATTATACAAAATGCAAAATTATAGAAATTTATTAATAGAATTCCACCATCTGTATAAGTCCTGTTAACAAATCAATGAATATTCCTCCAGTTTTAAAAATGTATATAGTAAATGATTTTAATTTTAAAATAATAATGGAACCATGCAAAATGTTTTGTGCTCTAGAAAGATTATTATGGCAGACTGTAGAATAGGGGTTGCTGAAAACTTTTTGTGAAAGTCAGGTAGTAATACTTGAGGCTTTGTGGGTCATAGGATCTTTGTCATAATAATTCCATTTTGATGATAAAATTCAAAAGTAGCCTTAGATGATACACAATTGCATGGGCATGACTGTGTTCCAATAAATCTTTACTTACAAAAATAGATGTTGAGCCAAATTTGGTCTGTGTGAAATTATTTAACAACTCCTGCCCTGGAACATTGTTTTGAGGAGATATGAATTAAAGGTAGAAAAGAAAGGTAAGGTTGGGTTATGGACATTGGGGAAGGTATGTGCTATGGTGAGTGCTATGAAGTGTGTAAACCTGGCGATTCACAGACCTGTACCCCTGGGGCTAATAATACATTATATGTTAATAAAAAAATTAAAAAGGTTTAAAAAAAAAGAAAGTTAAGGTGAAATTATGCTGAAGTTGGTGACCTATGGATAGGGTTTGTCCTAGAACTCTGGTGCTAAAATGTGAGGATGGGAATACATGCTTGAGGTATTTCTGAGAAGGAAAACATAACATGAGAGATTAGAATGATTATGACGGATGTAGAAAAGGGCCAACATGATTCTAAATCTTCTAACCTGAGCTCCTGGATAAA